>PVJN01046533.1:0-16393 GCA_004026805.1 Lasiurus borealis
AGCCGCTTCCTGCATGCCCCCCTCTGGGGATGTGCCCGCAACCAAGATACATGCCCTTGACCGGAATCGAACCTGGGACCTTTCAGTCCACAGGCCGACGCTCTCTATCCACTGAGCCAAACCGGTTTCGGCCACCGTGGATATTTTCAACAAATGCTTCCTCCATAAGTCACATCCAAGTAAACTCCAATCAGGCCTCGGGGAAATGATCCCACATTCCAAATTGGGGGCGGCTTAAATCCCCGCAGCCCTGCTGTTCCCATCACCTGGGCTCCCACGCCCCTCCGCTTGGGCGGATGACCGAGAGCTGCGTGCAAAACGGGAGCGCCGCGATGCCCCCGTGGAACTGCCTCAAGGAGAGACGATGGCCGGATAATGGTCCGTAAAAATAGCTCCCGTCCTTACATCACCTCGCCCGCCCGTTCCCAGCGGCGCTCTCCAGACTTCCTGCAAACAGGCCTGCCCTCCCGCAGACCTGGGATCCTGCTCTGCCTCGCACGTCCCCAGCGCCACCGCCAGCTGAGTTCTAATTGCAGAATCTTCATTACCGCGGATGATGGAAACTATAAAAAGAACCCAGCTGAATTTTTCACATCCCGCTGGGTGAGCACAAGGACCGGCCTGTTCCTGCCTCCCTCCTCGCCTAGCCATTATCCTGGGTACCTGTGTGGTCTGGTTTCTGCAGGAAGCCCTGAGCAGCTGGTAGATGCTCTGAACCTCCATCTTTGGGGGGTGGGCTGATGACCGTGATGGACATGTGTGACCTTCCTTGACCGCTGCAGAGACAGAAATGGCACTTCTTACCTCCCGTTCTCCCCCACCCCCACCTAAGCATCTGCCTACAGTCACCTGGAAATGTGTGACCAGCCGAAACTGGTTTGGCTCAGTGGATAGAGCGTCGACCTGTGGACTGAAGGGTCGCAGGTTCGATTTCGGTCAAGGCATGTACCTTTGTTGCAGGCACATCCCCAGTGGTGGGTGTGCAGGAGGCAGCTGATCGATGTTTCTAACTCTCTATCTCCACTCTGTAAAAAAATCAATAAGATATTTTTTAAAAAAAGAAAAAGAAAAGAAATGTGTGACTGGAGCGAGAACAGGCATTTCTCCCGGTCCTCTAGGCCTTTGTGGCAACCTCTTGGTAACTGTATCTGCAATTGGACCATTTCGGTTGCATCCTTTGTATTTCAGTCCATCGATAAGCGTCTGTAATGCACCTGCTAAGTGCTCACTCCCGAGTTCACTGCAGTGAAGGCAAATATCCAGAAGCAGGCGGCCACCAAGGAATTTAAAATCTAATTGGCAAGCGAACTAGACAGGACTGCTCCTGCTTCTATAGCTAATAACTTTCAGGATCAAGGGAGTGACTGGCACACATTTTACATAAAATCTCCGCAAAACTTTTTTTTTTCTTTTTACCTTTTTCTGTGTGTGTGTGAGAGAGGGGGAGAGGATGAATGCATTTCTAAAAAAGTAAAAGACAGAAATGTCTGGAAGGATGTTCACTCAAAAAATTAACAGCTGCCATCTCTCAGACTTGTGCAGCAAAATGATGGAGAGCGCAGTCTCAAGGCGCGAGGTGGGTTTAAATCCCAATCTTGCCACCCGCGCGACCTTGTCCTCGTTATATTTAGCCTCGAAGTTTCCGTTTTCTTAAAGTGAGTAATCGTCGTGGCTCCTAGTGCTCTTGCCGGGATTGAGGGGGATAATGTATGAAGAGCGTTTTGCAGAGCCTGGTATTTAAACGTAAGTGCTCGATAAATGGAGCTTCGCGATGAGGAGAGGTGGAGAGGGGAGTGCACGGGAGGGGCCAGCTGGGGAAGGGCCAGCCTTGTCCCGGGCCCTGGGGAACGGAGGCGATGTGGGTCGCTAGAGGGAGGGCAGGGAGGGTTCTGGGGACATTCTGGGCAGAGGCAGGAAGGAGCCTCACCTGTCCTCCTGCGTGTGATGCGAGAAACCAGGTCGAATAAGAAGGGGCCCCGAATAGAGAGAGGGTCTCTGGGGTTTATTTGTTGCCCAACAGGGAAAAGAAAGCCCGGACTGGAGCTGAGTGAGGAACCATCTCATTTGTTCAGTGTGAGGGAACTGAGCTGTAGATAAATTTTTTTTTTTTTAATTGGGGCTAGCAGGAGAATAGAGGCAAGATGCTGGCGATGATGGTGTGGGTTTAATCTCCCAGGTGCCCTCCAACAGAAATAGAGACAACAGCTGAAACCGGTTTGGCTCAGTGGATAGAGCGTCGGCCTATAGACTGAAGGGTCCCAGGTTCGATTCCGGTCAAGGGCATGTACCTTGGTTGCGGGCACATCCCCAGTAGGGGGCGTGCAGGAGGTAGCTGGTCGATGTTTCTCTCTCATCAATGTTTCTAACTCTCCCTTCTTCTCTGTAAGAAATCAATAAAATATATTTTAAAAAAAAGAAAGAGAGAGAGAACAGCTAACAGTGAAAGGAGCCAACGAGGGGATAGCCACCAGGCAGATGCCTCCAGAGGCAGACCACAGAGGACAGTTCCAAGAGCTGGAGAATGTAACTGCTAATGAGCGTTTGCCCTCCAGCAGAGGGAATTTCACAGAGGCCTTGAGGCTGAGACTGGGAGTGACATGGAGCCAGCGCCCCTTCCGAGGGAGAGTCAGAAGGGAAGGAAGCCTTTCAAAGATTTAAAAAGAGAAGCTCACTTCTCTTTGTTGGATGGCTCGCTGCCTGCCCTGACGTTACTGAGAGACAGTGGAGGATGTGGGGGGTTGGGGTGGGGGCGTAGAATCCAGGCCACAGGGATTTGGTGTGTAAATGTTATGTGAGTCTAGAAGCCTGTTTGGAGGAGGCGTGAAATGGGTAGTCACAGAAGCAAAGGTTATAGTGCCTCTTCTTCCTGTCCAGGAAGTAACCCCCCTGTAAAACAGTGCAGAGGCCAGAAGCTGGGATGACTAGCATCTTCCTCCCTCTCTCTCCTTCTCCCTCCCTCTTTCTGGCCTTCATCCTCAAGAATGCCAGACTAGCCGAGACCAGTTTGGCTCAGTCAATAGAGCGTCGGCTTGAGGACTGAAAGGTCCCAGGTTCGATTCCGGTCGGGGGCATGTACCTTGCTTGTGGGCACATCTCCACAGTGGGGCGTGCAGGAGGTGGCTGATCAATGTCTCTCTCTCATCGATGTTTCTGACTTTCTATCTCTCTCCCTTCCTCTCTGTAAAAAATCAATAAAATAGATTAAAAAAAAAAAAAAAAAAAAGAAGGCCGGACTAGGTTTCCTCGTATGGTCAGGGAAGCGTGCCCAAGTGCTTATTAAGACTCTGCTAGCTTCAAATGTTACATTTGATGTTACATTAGTTAGAATGAGTCACATGGACCTATGTGTACTGCCCCCCAAAGGTACATGAACTTAGCACATCTCTGCTGGCTTCATGTTTATCGACGTCCCATTGGTCAAAATAAGGCTGGCAATCAATCTCAGCATCCGTGTGAGAGGGGCCTACCAATGCACTGTGAGAGTGTGATTCTCTGAGACCCAAGTGTTACCACACATTTCCCCCCCTGTTCCCCCCTCCTCCTCCCCTACAATCTCTCCCTCTATTACCTGTTTTCTTCCTCTGGGACTCCTGATATTGGATGTTAAAATTTCTATTTTTTGGCTTTCATTATTTTTACCTTTTCCAGCCCCCCCCTCACCCCCATGCCACTTTATTTCTTCCTGATGCCTTAAGAGATATCCCTCAACCGAATCTCTGGTTCACTAATTCAAATTTGCATGTATCTGTTCTGTGATCTCCTCCTTAATTAAACGGTTATATTTTTCCTATCTGGTGTTTTTACTGGATGTTTAAAAATTATTACACTTACCTCATGTTAACAATAGCCTCTGTGTTCCTCTTTGGCAGCGTTATACTTGTATCAAGTTTTTTTTTTATCTGTATATGGGTGGGACGGGTAGTTCAGTTTATGACCTTTCTTTTATTAGCAGCGGCTTTCCTCAGCTGTCTGGGTGCTTTTCTCTCTGATTTTTTTCTTTTCTGTTTGCCTTAGCGGTTCCCGCTCTTTGTCTGTTTATGTGCTTCTATTAGGACGAAGTCCAAACCTTAGCCTCTCATTTGTGCCACTCCTGCTGCTTGAGAGGGACGTGGGGAGAGCACCTCAGGGAGGAGAATCAGTGGGTCCGAATCTGGGTTTGACCATCCCTGATTGCTGCCTTCCCATAAGGCAATGCTTGTCCATCCGTGCCCATCTGTAATAATAAAAACGTAATACAGTGGTACCTCGAGATACGAGCTTAATTCGTTCCGTAACCTTGAGGCGTGGGAAACTTTGAGACGCTTGAGTCGCCGTAAACTGGTGGGTCGTGTGCAGCCAGCCGATCTGCGCGATGACTCCTATCTCAACTGTTGCTCATATTTCTAAGCAAAAATCGCTCGCTTGATGGCTCATATCTCAAAAATCTCGTATGTTAGGCCACTCGTATCTCGAGGTACCACTGTAGTCTAATTAGATTAGATCTCCTTCTGGACGTCCTTCCGGACAACCTACCAGACGAAACCAGGGCTGCAAGGGAAACCTGAGTCCCAGGTGCCAGAGGGAAATTGGTGGAAGCTGGTGCTGGCAACCGAGGGAAGGCAGACCTACTCTTGCACAAATTTCATGTGTCAGGCCTCTAGCTGTCTAAGTAGTTAGAAATGTGCATCTGGAACTTAAGAGAAAGGATCGGGAGGGGGACACAGAACTGAGGGTTCCCCGAGTTTGGGAAAGGGATGGAAGCCCGGGGCATGCCTAAGGTTGCATAGCAAATGAGCCTGGAAGTACAATGTCAAGTTCCCCAGGAGTCTGTGACCCAGAGGGAGAATCCAGCTCTGCCTCCGCGAGGGGCAGGTGGGGGGGGGGGCGGGGAAAGAGAGAGCCGCGCTCCGGGAACTGTCAGATCACATCTGCTTTCTGCGGCACTGGCTTCCTCACAGGCTGCCAATCAACCCGCGTAAATGCCTGTTCCACATCAACAGGCATCACACCCAGGCGGCGCCGATCTGCCTAAATATTTAGACACAACCGGGCGGGGACAGGGACTGTTCAGAAATGGAAATTCCCGTCGTGAAGGTGATCAGCCAAAGAGAACAGCTCTCACTCCAGCCCAACTGCCATGGCCGGGCGGTGGCTGACGCGGCACTTCAGGAACGGGGAAAGGACAGCTCAACAATCTGGAGAATTCGCTCTCGGTCAAACTGGCTGCGTGCACCGTGTCCCTGACTTCTCCTCTGGCGAAGCCTCTTCTCCTGGCCTCCCCCCAGGAGAGGGCAGACCGGGGACTGAGCCAAGACAGGTTTACATTTAGTTAGAACAGTGGTTCTCAACCTGTGGGTCGCGACCCCTTTGGGGGTCGAATGACCCTTTCACAGGGGTCGCCTAAAACTATTGGAAAACACCTATTTCCCATGGTCTTAGGAACCAACACACCGCTCCTCGGTGTAGCAAAGTGTAGCAATGTAGTTTACTGTTGTTATATGAAGACTGTTGCCCATGCTACACCATGATTCAAGACAAAATTTCATTTATTTGTAATTAGAAATAAATATTTCACAATATATAATTAGATATTGTTTTTGTGATTAATCATTATGCTTTAATTATGTTCCATTTGTAACCATGAAAATACATCCTGCCTCTCAGATATTTACATTACAGTTCATAACAGTAGCAAAATGACAGTGATGAAGTATCAATGAAAATAATTTTATGGTTGGGGGTCACCATCACATGAGGAGCTGTTTTAAAGGGTCGCGGCCTTAGGAAGGTTGAGAACCACTGAGTTAGAATATTGTACCTGGCATTAGAAGATGGAGTTCAAGTCCCTCCTCTGCTGGTTACTACCTGTGTGACGCAGCCTCCCTGAATCCTTTCTTCTCTGTAAAGTTAGGATGCCGATCCCTGACCTGTCTACCTCACAGGGCATAGGACAGCCAGGAGCTAATGTGTGTTCACTGGTTCTCAAACTGGGTTCCCGGGGCTCCAGACTTCCACGACAGTTCCTCAGGAGCCACAGCTACCAGGGGGAGGAAGGCAGGTGTACCCCGGGGGCTCTGCACCCTCCTGGCTACACCAGGGGCAGCTCCTCTTTTATCTGCTTGATCTCCTGAGGTTCCAAAGGAGGTGTCGTTTGAAACTTCTAGTATGAATCTGATGCTAAAACACATCCCTGAAACCACTGATGTATATGAAAGGGCCATGCATAGACACGCATTGTTATTACTGAGGTACAATTGACATCTATGACATTGTACCAATTTCAGGTGTACCACATAATGACTGACATTTGTAGGCACTATGAAATGGTCACCACCTATGTTTAATTAGCACCCATCATCATACACAGTTAACGCAATTTTTGTTCTTGTGATGACAAACATGAATTGTTATTTTCATTAGAGAGTAACTTCACTGCCTTGGATAAATGCTGGATGAAAAAGAGCATACGTCTGCAATGTGCTCTTGGTATTATCTGTGCTCTGCAAATTTTTTTAAAATATATTTTATTGATTTTTATTTTTTAAACAGAGAGGAAGAGAGAGGGATAGAGAATTAGAAACATTGATCAGCTGCCTCTTGCATGCCCCCTACTGGGGATGTGCCCCCAACCAAGGTACATGACCTTGACCGGAATCGAACCTGGGACCTTTCAGTCTGCAGACCGATGCTCTATCCACTGAGCCAAACCAGTTTCGGCTGTGCTCTGCAATTTCTGGTGTCCTCTCTTGAACTTTATTATCAGCTAATTAAGAATTCATTGTATGCAAATTTCTATTCTAATAATTTTTTTATAACTGGGCCCCAAGTACCACACTGAATTACAACCTCCTCCTGTAAGACCACAGCCTTACTTCCCTTGATTACATCTCTGGGCCCGGTGCTGAGCAGCCAGTGAGGATGCATCCTACTACTATCCCGGGTTCACTCACGTTGCCCAGCCTTCCAGCTGCCCCATGGAATTATTGAGCCGGGCAGTGTCCCACGCGGTCCCCACTGCAGAGACACCAAGAGACAGAGAGAGAGAAGTGTCCCTTCATCCCAGAGAGCCTGTGGGAGAACTCACGTTCCTTCTATGTTTTAGCAAACTACAGCGGTACCTCGAGATACGAGTGCCCTAACATACGAGCTTTTTGAGATACGAGCCATCAAGCGAGCGATTTTTGCTTTGAAATACGAGCCACATTTGAGATAGGAGTCATCGCGCGGATCGGCCGGCTGCACATGACCCACCAGTTTACCTCCACTTGAGCGTCTCATAGTTTCCCACACCTCAAGGTTACGGAACGAATTAAACTCGTACCTCGAGGTACCACTGTATTTCACGCCGTTAGACAAGGCCCTGTCACGGAGGAGGGTTCGGGGGAGGAGAGGCAGAGCCTGGATTCTGTGCAGGCAGCTCATTACCGAGCTCGCTCTGGTCTTAATAGGATTCCCAGGAGCTCGGGACTTGAATGGTCTATAGGGCTAATCTTCCAAGCAAAAGGAAACGGGTTAAAAAGGATAAGTTTGCGACCTGCTCTAGTTTTGAAAGGAGCGGATAAGTCCCGCTTAGGTGTTGTAACCATGGGAGCTGGAGGTAGTTAATTATTACTCATGTATGAGAACGTCATGTATTAGCCACAAGCCCCTGCTTTTCAGCATGAACACCCAAGAAATGTCAGTCAGGAAGAAAGAAAGAAAGAAAAAAAGAAAGAAAGAAAGGAAGGAAGGAAGGAAGGAAGGAAGGAAGGAAGGAAGGAAGGAAGGAAGGACATTTCATTTAACAAAGCTCTTCAGTTCTTAATTAGCGTTTGATGACTGCAGCCTTCCATCCGGCCTCTCTGCAGGCATAGCTTTGCCGTCAACTTAACTTTCTCCAGAGTCTGCTCCTGCCTTCTCAGGGGATGGCACCCAGCAGATCGTCTCTCTGCCCATGTTGTTGTCTCTAATGCCACCTGGCCCTGCACCCACGACACTGGGAGAAAACATTGCAGATTTTGTGTTTTTGTTTTTTCATTTCAACTCAACCAGGGCACAGGGAGGGGTTGGTTGGAAGAGTGTTTTCTAAAGGCATGTTGAAGGCCTGGGTGAGACCTCTGTCCTGAGAGGAAAATGAGAAAAGTGTTGGGGTCTTATGTAGGGGCCAAAGGAAAATTCTAGAATCTTTAGTCTGTTCCAAGCACAAGGAGCCTAGAGCCCTGTTGGCTCCCAAGAGAGCAGGGCATCCTAGTTCCCGTCAGCCTGTCTCAGAGAGGTTTGGAGGGCGGACGCTGTACACTAAAGGGCAGGGCCCAGGAACACGGTTCCTGCTGTTGGACTTCATTGAGAAACTTCAGGAATTCCTAGTTGCTTCCTCAGACACTTAAGAACATAGAGTTGCCCGAAAACCGGTTTGGCTCAGTGGATAGATCGTCGGCCTGCGGATTGAAAGGTCCCAGGTTCGATTCCGGTCAAGGGCATGTATCTTGCTTGCGGGCACATCCCCAGTAGGGGGTGTGCAGGAGGGGGCTGATCGATGTCTCTCTCTATCATCCATGTTTCTAACTCTATTCCTCTCCCTTCCTCTCTGTAAAAAATCAATAAAACATATTTTTAAAAAAGAAAAGAAAAGAAGATAGAGCTGTCACACTTAAAAGCATTGAGTAACCCCAAATATGATCCACCAGCCCAGGAGTTGCTTTATCCTGAAAATTCTGGAGATGTATTATGGGAGGACATGCTCCCCCAACCCGACCCCCCCCCAAAACCCAAATGTTCTTAGCGTCCAGCAGACGTATCTCCAAGAGCAAAGTCTCCATAATTGGGAAGGGCCCTCAGGGTATGTTTGATGTTATTTCTCTGCTGCTTAGAAAAACCTTCCACGATTCTGACATCTGTAGGATCAAGTCCGAAGTCCTTTGTGTGACTTTGAGGCCCTCCATGGGCTGGTTCCTGCTAGTTTTTCCAGTCTCTCCTCTGGTCACATCAATTCTAACCCATGTGACACTCCCTTGCAATTCTCCAACCAGATATGATGTTTCAATTCTCCAGCCTGGACTATGATGCCCTAGTTTAGACTGTCTTTATATCTCAGCTTAGAACATTACCTTCTCTGTGAAGCCTGCTCTCATACTCACAGCCTTAGAGACACTCTCCCCCACCCTCCCCTGCCCCCTGCTGTGTGGTGCCTTGTAAACAGGTCCTTTAAAGCTTTGATGACATCATATCCTAATTAGCTCTTTAAGGGTGTGTCTGTAAACCTCACCAGACCCAGCTTTTTGTGGACAGGAATTGGGTGTCTCTTTTTATTCTTTCACCCCCACGCTTAACACGGTGTTGCTCATAGTCAGGACTTGAATAAGGTACTTGTTGAATCAAGCTAATGAATTGAGTAGGAAATTTATAAAAACTAATGGAATGAGAGAAACGAATAAATTATATTTTAAAAAAGGTAGCTGACTCACAAGCTGCACTAATAAAGGGATCTTGAATCATTGCTGGAATGTTAACATTTCTGTTGTAAACATAGAAGGAACAAGAAAAATAATTACAGCATAAATTTGATATGTAAAAATTGAATTTAAAATAGATTAATATTGCTCATTTCAGTTCGCCAAAAAGTACACACAGAACTGAGATAAATTATATTTACATAATATTTCATAGTTTTCCAAGGATACCTATAGACTTTATTTCATTTTAACTTAACAGCAATCCACTGGGGTGAGGTAGACGAAGTATCTATTCTCCCCATTTTTCAGAAGGTGCAACCAAGGATCAGAGAGGTTAAGGTGACACACCAAGAGTCATACAGAGACACAGAGACAGAGATGAAACAGAACCAAAGAATTCTGAGGGCAGGTGCAGCATTCTTTCCTCTCTACCAGGTGACCTCTGATAGCAGGCGTTGATTCTTCCACCAAAGTGAGAAGGTACTGTGATTTCCTAGTTCAACATTGACAGACTTCTCAGCTCCCTTTCTGATCGTAGGCAACCACTATCAGCTTTCCATCTCTATGGATCTGCCTATTAAAGACATTTCATATGAGTCATATAATCTACTAGAGGCCTGGTGCATGACATCTGTGCACTGCGGGGGGGGGGGGTAGGGTGAGTCCATCAGCCTGGCCTGTACCCTCTTGCAGTCAGGGACCTCTTGTGGGGGTGTCCACTGAGGGGAGAGAGGCACTCGCCACTGCCACTGCACTCACCAGCCATGAACCTGGCTTTTGGCTGAATGGTGCTCCCCCTGCGAGAACTCACTGGCCACTAGGGGGCAGCTCCCGCATTGAGTGTCTGCCCTCTGGTGATCAGTGTATGTCATAGCGACTGGTCGTTCCACCGTTCAGTTGATTTGCATATTAGCCTTTTATTATATAGAATGGCCTTTTGTGTCTGGCTTCTTTCACTTAGCACAGTGTTTTCAAGGTTTATCCATGTTGTACCATTTATCAGTATGTCTTTCCTCTTAACATACCACATTTTCTTTACCTGTTGGTGTACATTGGGTTGTTTGCATCATTTAGCTATGATAAATAGTGTTGATATGAACGCCGATGTGCAAGTTTTTATCTCAACACCTGAACACCTGTTTCCAGTACTTTGGGGGCATATACCCAGGAGTGGAATTACTGAATTATATACTGATTCCAAATTTAACTTACTGAGGGAATGCCAAACTCTTTTCCCTTATCAGGTTATTTTCAGGATCAAATGAGCTGACACATTTGTAAAGCTTTTAGTATATAGTGCTTGGCACAGAGGACTTAATAAATCATTTCTATGAGATAACATTACCATTACTTACAAGGTCCTGGCAGTAGGGGACCTCTGTTGTAAGATGTCATCTATTGACAGGAACAATTAGTTCCTGCTCCTCCTTGTTCTGTGTGGAGGGACCACCCTCAGGATAACATTCCTAGACCCTTTCCTTTCTATTCTGGGAAAGAGGAGTGACTTTCTAGCTGGAAGGCCAAACTGGGTGTGCTCACTCTTCCACTGAGATCTGCCTGCCTGCAAGCAGCATGCACTCCGCCTCCTCTCCTCTGCCCTGCCTTCCAGTGGTCAGAGTCAGGCCCTTCCATCAGCGGTATGAAGACGGGAGTGGGTGGGGTGGGCATAAATGTAATCTGGGCCAGGCTACTAGCAAGCACACTTGCTAACAGATCTAAACCCCTTTCTCCAAACACCTTCCTCATGAATAATAACGATTATATTTTTGCTTCACACCTGCCCGACCCCGTGTGCCTCTGATAATTGGTTCTGTCAGCGGGAAGGACAGGGATATGATATATGGCTTGTGAATGGGGGCCTTCTCTCCTCTCCCCCTGCCCCCCCACCCCCCGCCAAAACCCTGAACAGATCCAGTAAATATATAACGAGCCTACTTCTCATCCCCAATTTCTCCTCCCTCCCATATAAATAGGTTCAACGACAAACTTTTTGAGATCAAATATCATGAGCGACTATGTGTGGTTTTTAGAGAGGTTTTTTATTTTTTATTCTTTGATGCTGGAAAAGCCGGGATTAAAATAGAAAGGCTCTGGGCTATTCTGTGGTATTAGAACAGCAAAAAGCTTGATACAGCAAGCGCTTGGTCAGCAGCTCTCCTCTGTGGGGAAAGTATTCTTAAATTACCAGCCTCGCGATGGCATTTGTCCTCATTTCTGCGCTTAATAGAGCATGACTTCGCACTCACAGACTTTTCTCTCCCCTGGGACGAGGGCGGAATCGGTAAGCAGCGAATGCTTTCTTTTCCCTTTAATTCACCAAACATTTATTGAGCATTTGTTATGTGCCAGGCACCGTGCCGGGCCTTTCGGAGGGGACCAAGACGCATCACCTTCGGTTTCATACCCAAGGAGCTCTCAGTCTTGGTGGCAAACGAAGGCGGAGGTTACATAAGCAAACACACGGGGAAAAATTAGCTGATCCGGTTTAAAATGGGTTTCAGCCATTTGGTGTAGATAATTAAAATCTAATACATCTCACCAAAGGAAATTGGATTCCGGATTTTTATGTCATTACTGTTCCCACGTTGGTTATCCTCCCCTCTGTCAGCTAGCATCCTCTCTCCCTTCGGAAAACAACACGTGTCCTGTGGGTTGCCAACTTATCGTGGTTTATTCCACAAACAGTTTATTTTACCATTAGGCGCCAATCCTCTAAGTAGCTTTCATTGTTTAGTTTGTGCTGTTGTTGTTGTTGCTACTTCTTCTTCTTCTTTTTTTTATAAATATATTTTATTGATTTTTTACAGGGAGGAAGGGAGAGGGATAGAGAGACAGAAACATCGATGAGAGAGAGACATCAATCAGCCGCCTCCTGCACGCCCCCCCACTGAGGATGTGCCTGCAACCAAGGTACATGCCCTTGACCAGAATCGAACCTGGGACCCTTCAGTCCGCAGGCCGACGCTCTCTCCACTGAGCCACACCGTTTTCGGCATTGTAGCTACTTCTTAAGTAGGTAGCAGGCAACATCAGGCTGATGAATGAACAAACTAATGAATCAATAGGATCCTAGACGGAGACTGGGAAAACCTGAATTTTAATTTCATCTCAGCGCAGGGGATCTGAGACCTGAGAAATTCCTTCCCCCGAAGCCACTTCCCAGGGTCCCCGCTCACCCTGTCTACACGTACACGACAGGGAGATTCCAAGGAGGAGAAAGCAGGGACATTCAGAACACCCAGGTCACGCACACCTGGGCATGAACGTGTGGCAAGGCGCGTGCGAGAGGCAGCTGTCGCCACGCGATTAAGGATGGGGCTTTGACGTCCGGCTGCTCGGCCTTGGACTTGGCTCTTCCCGCCGCTCCGCTCGCCGTGTGACCTGGGGCAGGTGAGGTGACTTGGTTTCCTCGTTTATAAAAAGAGGACCATCACAGTGTCTGCCAAACAGGAAATAAAAGTGAGCTAAAGCCGAGACCGGTTTGGCTCAGTGGATAGAGCGTCGGCTTGCGGACTGAAAGGTCCCAGGTTCGATTCCGGTCAAGGGCATGTATCTTGCTTGTGGGCACATCTCCACTGTGGGGTGTACAGGAGGCGGCTGATCAATGTCCCTCTCTCACTGATGTTTCTGACTTTCTATCCCTCTCCCTTCCTCTCTGTAAAAAATCAATAAAATATATTAATAAAAAAAAGAGTGAGCTAAAGTTTGCCTGCATGTGGACTGGTACCTGGCATACGAGAAAGACTCTGGCACACAAACTGAAACACAGTCACGAGTGTGGAACGCAGGAGGGATGGAAACAGAGCCCCCTCGCACACACAGGATGAATGCGATAGGATGGAGCGAAACCACGGAATGGCAGAAGGACGGGAAACAGAAGATGGAAGAGAAGAGGAGGCGAGTACCTGGCTTAGGGTGAGGCGATGACCTCACTGCAGAGCGGGAAAGAGGACCGATCGAGGTGACCCTGTGCAAATCACGTGAAACCCCATGCACCCCTGACTCCTTCCCTGCATAACACAGGAGAGGCAGTCGGATGTCCTGATTAAGTACCAGCGTCACCACTGACCAGTGAGCCATGTGACATTGGGCAAGTCACTTCACCTCTCTGAGCCTTAGTTTCCAATGTCCCGGAGGGACAGCGACAGTTCCCACCTCGCACGGACTGTGGGGTCAGGGAAGGTGGGTTTAACGCCAGAGACCTCACGTTAAAGCATTGTATAAACTCCAGAGGAAACCACCTCCAGGAGTATTAGGGATTATAGGGCTCTCAGATTTATTTAGTGTTTTTCATTTCGAGAGTGATATGGCCTCAACATTTTCTCTCTTCTCCCCATCCAACTGGTTTTAAAACGCATTGAGAATCTCGGTCAGTGGAGAGACTTCCTGTCTCTCTCTCTCCCCCCTCTCCGTGGGCTGACTTCCTAGCTAATTCTCCCCCCTCTGGATAGCTGTAAAAGCGAGAGCCGCTGCCAGGACGGCTCCTATCACAATATTTTAGCACTTGTGCATCTGGTCCCGGCCATAAAATAGAAGCGAAGGAACACTTATGTAAAGCTTTCGGGGCCGCGCAGGGAAAAGGAGGGCACTCGATTCATTGGCTGCCGTCATAGATCTCCAGGACAGGAAGGAGAAAAATAACTTCAAAGATTTACACCAAAAAGGCATTCCGCGGCAGAAACGTCAAGATGTGACATGAGTCCCGGCAACGAAGATAAACAAGAGCGGCAAAGGGAGCGAATGTGGCGGAGCCAACCATCTCTCCCCTGGGCTCTGTCTCGCTCTGTGCACCGAGTGAACTAATGAGCCGGGCCAGTGGGAGGCCGCAGTGATCCATATGCTCACCCATCAGCTCTCCCCGCAGCCCCCAGCACCCCCTGCCCCCCCTCCCCACCGCTGCTCCGGCGGCCCACGTCCACATCAGCTGGTTCGTCCGGCCCCCAGCCTCTTCCTCCCCTTTTCTCCTGCAACCCCATTCTTTCTGTCCCAGCCCTTCTCGGGATCAAATAGAAAATGGATCAGAAAGACAACATTCATTTAAGATGTATCAGATTTTATTTATTATTATTATTTTTAAAAATATATTTTGATTTTTTTAGAGAGGAAGGGAGAGGGACAGAGAGTCAGAAACATCGATGAGAGAGAAACATCCATCAGCCACCTCCTGCACGCTCCCGACTCTGAATGTGCCCGCAACCAAGGTACATGCCTTTGACTGGAATCGAACCTGGAACCTTTCAGCCCGCAGGCCGATGCTCTATCCACTGAGCCACACCGGTTTCGGCTGTATCTGGAATTTAGAAAATGGACCAGAAAGACAACATTCATTGAAGATGTATCCAGAATTTTGCCATGTTCCAGAGACTAAGCTGGGATCTGGGTGTGAAGATAAATAAGACAAGAACCCCTGCACTGGAGGGGGGATGGGGAAGCTGTGTGCCTGAGCTCACATGGGGGGTGCTCAGAGGCACACAGGGGGGCTGTCACTCTCTCTGAGGGCCATGGGAAGGACAAAAGCTTTAACTCGGCATTTCTTGTATCTGCTGTCTCATGTCGTCCTCATGATACCCCTGAGGAGGGAGGCATTGTTTTTATCACTTTGTAGATTAGCAAACCAGGGCTCCACAGCGGTAAGCAAACGGCACAAGTGCCTGCATCGAATTCTGACTGCAGAGCCTCTGTTCGCCCCAGTCACCTTGCATTGTTGGCATCGGACAGGAAGGTGAGGCTGGTGGGATGCAGGGGAGAGAAGAAAGGGTGGTCAGTGGGAAACCCTAGATAGGGAGCTGTGCATAGTACTTGGCATGGCGGAATGAAGAGAGAGGTTCTGCTGAGGCCGGTTTGGCTCAGTGGATAGAGCGTCAGCCTGCAGACTGAAAGGTCCCAGGTTCGATTCCCGTTAAGGGCATGTACATTGGTTGTGGGCACATCCCCAGTAGGGGGTGTGCAGGAGGTGGCTGATTGATGTTTCTCTCTCATCGATGTTTCTGGCTTTCTATCCCTTTCCCTTCCTCTCTGTGAAAAATCAATAAAATATATTGAGAGAGAGAGAGAGAGAGAGAGAGAGAGAGATTCTATGGAGAAAGAGGGGGAATGCTCCCTTACCCACTCCCAGATTCTGGAATTTTCTAGCTGTTTTTCAGACCATTGGAAGCTCCATCTGCTACGGTGAAACAATTTAGAGAACAGAAGTGGCTAAATGTTACACCAGCATTCCCTCTCCCACCCCAAAAAGCCAGTTAGTTTACCAGCACACCCTGGAGGGAAGGCATGGGCGAGGGCGGATGGTCAGTGAAGCTTCCTATATAATAAAATAAAGGCTGATATGCAAATTGACAGGACAGTGGGACAACCGGTCGCTATGACGCGCACTGACCATGAGGGGGCAGATGTTCAATGCAGGAGCTGCCCCTGGTGGCCAGCGTGTTCTCTCAGGGGGAGCACTGCTCAGCCAGAAGCCGGGCTCATGGGTGGCAGGCCCAGCAGCCATGGCGGAAGCCTCTCCCGCGTCCATGGCAGTTAGACATCCCCCAAGAGGTCCCAGACTGCAAGAGGGCACGGGCTGGGCTGAGGGACACTCCCTTTGCCTCCCACCAAGTGCACGAATTTGGTGCACCGGGCCTGTAGTTTACGCACCATACATTTCTCCGTGGCGGTGTCAGAGGGAGGTCTGACATCTCAGTGACACACATCCCATCCATTCCCATTCCTCTGCTTCTAGAGGTGAAAGGAATTCTGGGCGGAGACCCTGGTGTGTCCACGTGAGCTGACTTTTCTTCCCCCTCCTTAACGTGCTGCAGTGGCCAGGCTTTTCCGGATTTCAGCTTGTGAGTGGCAGAAACCACACTCACACTCCCGAGAGCAAAAGGAGCCTCTGTTTGATCCCGCCCTCTAACCAGGCCCTGCAGGAAGGAGGTGGCCTCCTGGATCCCCAAGAGGCAGAAAGTGCTGTCAGTTGCCAGCTCTGGGTCCTTTTCTTCCCT
>PVJN01046534.1:0-16392 GCA_004026805.1 Lasiurus borealis
AGCCTGATCCCCCCTAACTGCCCCCACTGCCCGCCTGCTTGCCTCCAATTCACCCCCCTGCTGGCCTACTCATTCCCAGCTGGCCCTCCTGCTGGCCTTCTTGCCTACAACTGCCCTCCCCTCCTGTCCTCCTCGCCTCTAACTGCCTCTGCCTTGGCCCCACCACCATGGCTTTGTCCAGAAGGTCTACCAGTCTAATTAGCATATTACCCTTTTATTAGTATAGATTCTAAAATTTCATTTTATTTTTAATATCAGTTTCTTAGCTATATCTTTGCAATATTTTTTTAAATATATTTTTGTTAATTTCAGAGAGGAGTGGAAAAGTAGGGAAAGATAGAAACATCAATGATGAGAGAGAATTATTGATTGGCTGCTTTCTTCATGCCCTTCACTAGGGATGGAGCTACAACCTGTTCATGTGCCTTGATCAGGAATTGAACCATGACTTCCTGATTCCTAGTTTGGATGCTCAACCACTGAGCCATGTTGGCCAGGCTTTATTTTTAAATTTTAATGGTTCTCTTATGGATTACAATATATTTATTTAATTTACCACATTCTACTTTCAAGTAATGTTATAACACTTCCCCTTGATTATAAGCCCCTTACAAAAATATACTTCCATTTGTTTCTTCTTATCCTTGCTACTACTATATCCCAAGAAACTAGACACTCCAATCAGAAAAGATATATGCACCCCGATGTTCATTGCAGCATAACTAACCATAGGTAAGATTTGGAAACAGCCTAAGTGCCCATCAGCAGAAGAATGGATTAAAAAACCTTGGTACATCTACACAATAGAATACTTTGCTGCAGTAAAAAAGGAGCTCCTACCATATGCAACAACATGGATGGAGTTGGAAAGCATTATGCTTAGTGAAATAAGCCAGGCAGAGAAAGATAAATATCACATGATCTCATTCATTTGTGGAATATAATGATTGACATAGACTGATGAATAAGAACAGATCCAGAGACTAACAAACGTTGATCAGAACATCAAACCTCAGGGAAGGTGGGGGTCAGTGGGAGTAAGAGAGAGATATCAACAGAGGGACTTGCTTACATGCATATGAACCTAATCAATGGATAGAGACAATAGGGAGTTGGGCATGAGTGGGGGCGAGAAATAATGGGAGAATAAGGACACATTAAAAAAATAAAAATTATAACCAATTATAAGGAAAAAATAATGATAAGATATTAAATCTAATTCATATTAGTGGTTACCATAACCTTAAGAAAAATTGTTTCATGTGACAAAAATTTTTGAATGAAACTCTAGCATGAAAATCATTTTGGAAGGAAATAGAGAGAAATTTCCTTCAAATGTCATAAGGATTGTAATTGAAAGTCAATATATTTTGCCTTTTAAACTAAAGTAAGTATTTTATGTTTTTGCCTCCCTGAAAAAGTTTATATAAAGTTACAAAAAGAAATTGACAGACAGTTTGAAATTGAATTGCCATGGCCTAGAGCAAAAAATATCCTTGCATGATATTATTCTACAATGTCAATATAATTCTTGATATTTCACAACAGCATATTGTACAATTATCTCAAACAAAATTACAAACTAATTCTTTGAAAGTTTGTCAGCAACTTAAAAAGGACATGAAAGGATTTAATCCCTTTCAGGAGGAATTAAGGCATTGGAAAGGCACTTGAGCATTCTATACTGGCTCCTCTTACCTTTTTTGCCAAGAGGGAGCCTCTTCTCACAATCCACTTACCCTCCTGCTGAGGTTGAAGCCTTGAGGTGGCTGGTGAAATGGATCTGTCTCTCCCACAATGGAGTGAGCTGGACCCTCCCTGGAGAAGGAACCTGAGTTCTTGGGCCCCGCCAGCAGGCGAGGAGATCCCAAGACAGGTGCTGGGCGTAGAGGCCATGGGGGCATAGGCTACCAAGGAGACAGAACTGAATCTCACATCACCCTGCTTGGCCCTGGAGGATGACTGGTTAGCCAGAGATGGAGGAGATGCCTCTGGGAAGGAATGACCTAAGACAGGCAAGTTGCTGAGGGGCCATCATGAGAGAACTTGGAGGTCAACAGAGGTGGGACACAGATTCTCACTCCCCCAACCTCGCAGAGGCCTGAACCCTCATCCCTTCTGAGGGAGGTCTCCTGCCCCCATGGCTGCTTCACTTTCCACGCCCAGCCCAGATCTGGACCCAGGTAACAGACAGAGACTTGACCGACAGCAGCTGCCCTATATCTAAGTCCAGCCTAGCACCAGGAATGCTCAGGGCCTACTTAAGAATGCAAATAATTCTTTCCACTAATATTTACAGGGTAATCTAAGATTGTTTGTAGAGTATTAAATGTGACAGTAAAAGAGTAATCAAGCTTTCAGATTAATTTAAATTGGCTAATTGAAATAAGTGAATAAACAAGAAAATTTAATGTACTGGACAAAAAGCTGTTTCTAAAGTATTAACTAAAATTTTATCGGTAGTTCATCTCATAGTAAAATTCTCAACATGCAATGAACATAAAGAAGTCATATTTTGTGCAAAAAGATAAAATTTAAAGTTATCAATATTGCATTAAAATTTTAAAAAAATTTTCCATTAATCATAAAAGGGGGGATAGTAGGATAATATCATGTAAGGAAAAATATCTGGTAAGTAAATTACAACTAGAAAATTTTCACTTTAGAAAATTAATTTTCATTTGTAATGCTAACAGCAAGACACCCATGAAAAACACACATGGTGTCAAAATAAGCCAAAGGAAAATCATTTGGGCAAAAATAAAAAGGACTCCAAGTTAATTTTATAGAAAAGACTCCTTTATTAACTTTTGGTGGAGAATATGTTTATACTGTATACTTTTAGAAAACAATTCCAAGACCAAGTGGACTCCTGCAACAGAGAGGAATTGAATTGACAGGTCTGCTCCAACCACGAACACAAGAGGAGAAACAGTCCAGAGATGGAAGACGCTGATGACGCCTTGCCATATGAGCAGCCAGCAGCTGTGTGTCGCTACAGGTTGCCTAGGACCAAACCAGAGAGGGTCGGACCTGCATTGCCACCACTTGTCCGCTATCCAGATACCATTGCTGATGTGTATACATAAGGAACTGTTTGACTGGGACTCAGAACTATTGAACATTGAAATTGGGACTCAAATATTTTTTGTTCTTATAGGTTTATTTCTGGACTGCAAAGGCAAGATTTTTTAAAGAAAAGAATTGGGAGAGGGGGACAACAGATACAGAGGCAAAGAAGCAATCAACAGATTGTCATACTACAGTAGGAAGGCAGGAGAGGTTGGAAGTGTGGGGGCTATAAGAGATCAACCAAAGGGCTTGTATACAAATATATAAGCATAACCAATGGATATAAGACACTGTGGTGGGGGAGGGGGCAGGTGAGAGGTGAGAGTATGTACTAGGGGGTAAGGAAGGCCGGGGAGATCAATAGGAGGGGTGGGGAGAAGGAGACATAAGTACTACTATTTGTAATACTTTAAACAATAAAAAAAACATAGTTTTGTTTATTCACATGTGTACTGTTCACCACCCTTTATTCCTTTGTGAAGAGAGAAATTTTACTTCTGCTTAAAGAAATTTCTTTACCAGTTTTTGCAGAACAAGTGCTGGGGATAAATTCTCTCAACTTTTATTTTTCTGAAAAAAGGCTTTATTTGCCATTATTTTTGTAAGATCTTTTATTCTGGCTGAAGAATCTTAGGTACTTATTTTTTTTTTCCTTTCAGTAACATAATGTGTCTCCATTGTCTTCTGCTTTGAATAGTTTTTGGTAAGTGCTGTCATTTCAATCCTTTTTCTTTTGTACTATTATGTACATTATCTTCTTCCCTCCTGGCTGCCTCTGTGATTTTATCAATGGGTGTTTTGCAATTTGATTCTCATGTGCCTTGGTATTGTTTTTATATTTTAAAGAATAGGCATTTATTGAGTTTGGATGTATGGATTTACATATTTTTTCATCAAATTTGAAAGAGATGATTGTTTATTTAACTCTTTTTCCTATTTGCTACCCCTCTTCTTATACACTGCTACATACATGTTAGAATGCCTAATATTGTACCACAGACCACTGATTTAGTTTTTGTTTTTTAGGTGTTTTTTTTCTCTTATGTTTATTTTGGATAGTTTCTAGGACTTTGTCCTCAAATCTGCTGATCTTGTCTTCTTCAGTACCTAATATGATGTTAATTCCATTTAGTATATTTAAAATTTTAAATATGTTTAATCTTTAAAAGATTTTTAAATATCTTTCATTTCTACCCTCTGCATGCTCATATTTTCTCTCCCTTCTTGAAATATGAAGCATTTTTAACATTCTTGTTGACTAGTTCTATCACTTCTGTCTCTGAGTCTGTTCTTATCTATATACTAGCATATAAAAGCCTAAGTGGCCAAATGGAATGACTGAACAACCAGTTGACCTGGTTGCTATGAAATGCACTGACCACCAGGAGACAGACACTCAACACAGGATCTGTCCCTTCCCTCCCTCCTCCCCCCCCCCCCCCCCCCCCCCCCCCCCCCAGTGGCCAGTGCACTTCCACATTAGGAGCACCGTTCAGCTAACAAACAGGCACCAGACTCATGGCTGGCGAGCATCACGCTGCAGCGTTGAGTCCTTTCCAATCAGCACTGACTGGGCACAAGCCTGTGGCATGAGCAGGAGCAGCAGTCCGACATTCTCTGAGTGGTTCAGGATTGCCAGAGGGCACAGGCCAGACTAAGGGACCCACAGGTACATGAAGCCGTGCACCAGGCCTTTAGTTGATTGATACTTCTTTGCTCCTATGATGCTATAGATTCCTGCTTTTCTCAATCCAGGCAATTTATTATTGAATACTAGACATTGTAAATTTCTAATGTGGAGTTTTATTGTTATTTTTTAATACTGTTGGATTTTATTTTGGTGTTCAGTAAAGTTACTTTGTATCATTTGGAATGTTTTAAGGTTTGATTTTAATTTTGTTAAGCCTGCAATCTAGCTTCATTATTTAGGCAATGCACTTTTGAAGAGTTTACTTGATGCCTTATTTATTCTAAGATCTTTCTATGCTGGCTGGTTGGAACTAAATAAATTCCAGCCCTATGAGATTAGGCAATTGTTCTGGCTACTCCCATTCAGAAGCTGTTCTGTGCTGTGTAGTTTCCTCAGCCACAGGCTCAAAGGGTCCCCTCTGCTGATTTCCAGAGCTCTCTTTGTGTAGAGCTTCTTCTTTTCTTGCCCTCTGCCCTCAAATTCTAGCTGTCTTGATCTTCCTGGCTCTCATCTCTATCTCCTCAGCTTAGTAAGACTGCCCATTTCTGTTTTCACTCTCCATGCCTGTCTCCCTCATTATAGCCTGGTAACTGCCCCACAGAATATAAGCTTAGTAATAGCAGGGCTCATATTGCTTATTTCTCTTCTTTCATGTATTACAGTCCTGGCTTGCTTTTTGTCCAATGTCTGAAAATAGTCTTTTTGTGTATTTGTCTGATTTTCTAGTTGTTTCTGATTAGAAGGTAAATCTGATCTATGTTATTCCATCTTGGCTACTAGAAAAATCTATATTTTTAAGAAATATGTAGTTTCTGATAAATTAATTGTGCCAACTTAGAGAATACACTCTATAATATTTTGGTCTTTTGAAATTGTTGAGGCTTGTTTTAAGGCCTTTATAGTTTTTTTTCTCTATGAGCTATCAATTATAATTATTGCAAAGGTGTGCTATGACACACAGTATAATTATAAATTTGTCTAATTCTTCTTATTGTATTGAATTATATATTTAGAGTTTATGTCATTAGAATTATTTGAATTATGTTATTAGTTTATATTAAAGTTAATATTGATCTATCTTCGTAGTGGTTTGAACCCTCTAAATTATGAGTGTCATTCTTTATGACTAGTAATAGTTTTTGCCTTAAAGCCTATTTTGTCCAATATTAATACAATGTTTTGTTTTCATAGCATATTTTTTTAGTCTGTCACTTTTAAACTTGTGCTATTTATTTATTTACTTATTTTTTATTTGTTAATTATTTTTTAAAATATTTTTTTATCTGAGAAAGAGAGAGAGAGAGAGAGAGAGAGAGAGAGAGAAATATCAATGGTTCCACAATCAGTTGCCTCCTGCACAGCCACAGCTGGGTATCAAGCCCAGAGCCCACACATGTGCCGTGACTGGGAATCCAACCATTGATATCTTGGTTTATGGGACAACACTCAACAACTGAGCCATACCAGCCTGTGCTGTGCTGTATGTTTTAAGTAATTCTTTTATATATCATATCTATATCTGACTGATCTGGTACTTTGTAACATTTAATTGGAGCATTTGCCTTATTTGCATTAAATGTAGTTACTTGTATTGATTTTAAATCTAGTGTCTTATGTGTTTTATATTTGTTATACTGCTTCTGTATTCGTTTTCCACTCTTTTTGTGTTTTTTAAGTGATAATTATTTTATTATAAAATATATATGATATAAAAATATAAATGCAAAGTATATGAAATTAAAATAACTTTAAATAGAACAAAACAAGACATTAATATTTTCCAATGACAAAATACAAAAGAAAAACCTTCTCACATTATGTGAACTTATTCATATTTTAGATGTATATTGCTTGAATTGTCACTAATTTTTTTTATTAACTTATTTTTATGGTTGATATTAATATAGATGTCACCCATTTCCTCCTGTTTTTCCCCTCCACCCATCTTCTGTACCACACCAAGCCTTCACCTCACTTCTGTTTGAGTCCATGGGCTATTCATATATGTATATAAATTCTTTGGCTAATCTTCTCTCACCCCCCAAATCTCAGTCTGTTTAATTTCTCTGGGCCTATCTTGTTCATCAGTTTATTTTGTTCATTAGATTCCACATAGAAGTGAGATCACATGATACTTATTTTCTCTAACAGGCTTATTTTGCTTGGCATAATACTCTCCAGGTCCATCTGTGCTGCCTCAAAAAGTAAGATATTCTCTTATTTATAGGCGCATACTATTCTATTCTATAAATGTACCATGGCTTTATTTATCTACCCATCTACTCGGGTTGTTTCAGATCTTGACTTTTGTAAATAACACTGCTGTGAACATAGGGATACATATATTCTTTCTGACTGGTGTTACAGGGTTCTTTTATATATATATATATATATATATGCATATATATATATGTATATATATATATGCATATATATATATGTATATATATATATATATACATATTATTGATTTTTCACAGAGAGGAAGGGAGAGGGATAGAAAGTCAGAAACATTGATGAGAGAGAGAGACATCGATCAGCCACCTCCTGCACGCCCCCTACTGGAGATGCGCCTTCAACCAAGATACATGCCCTTGACAGGAATCGAACCTGGGACCTTTCAGTCTGCAAACCAACGCTCTATCCACTGAGCTAAACCGGTTTTGGCAGTGTTACAGGATTCTTAAGATATATTCCTAGGAGTGGGATCACTGGGTCAAATGACAGTTCCCTTTTACATTTTTTGAGGAAACCCCATACTGTCTTCCAAAGTGTCTGCATCAGTCTGCATTCCCACCAGCAGTTTACTAGGGTTCCCTTTTCTCCACATCCTTGCCAAAACTTGTTGTTTGTTGATTTACTGATATTCACAGTGGCCATTCTGGCAGCTGTGAGGTGGTATGTCAGTGTAGTTTTAATTTGCATCTCTCTGATGATTAGTGACATTTAGAATGTTTTTATATGTTTCTTGGGCATCTGTATGTCCTCTTTAGAGAAGTGTTTATTCAGTTCCTTTGCCCATTTTATTTTTTATTTTTTATTTTTTTATGTGCCTCAGGCATGAAACAGCTCTGGCCACGGACACAGGCATCAAGCTAGGATGAACTAAGGACTGTACATCTGCTTTGCCCCGATTGATGTAAGAGTAACACCACCAATCAGGTGTCTCCTTGCTCCTTTGCCCATTTTAAAATTGGATTGTTTATCTTCATGGTATTGAATAGTAAGAGTTTTTATATATTTTGGAAATTAACCCCTTATCTTATGTGTCAATTGCAAATATGTTCTCCCATACAGTGGGCACCTTTTCATTTTGTTGATGGTTTCTTTTGCTGTGAAGAACTTTGTAGTTTTTGTAGTCGAATTTGTTTATTTCTTAACTTGTTTCTCTTGCCCTAGTATATCTATCAGTGAAAATTCTGCTGGATGAGATGTCTGAGATTTTGCTGTCAATGTTTTCTTCAAAGATTTTATGGTTTTATGACTTAAATTTAAGTATTTTATTCATTTTGAAATTATTCTTCTGTAGAGTGTAAGTTGGTGGTCTAGTTTCATTTTTTTTTTCATATACCTACCCATTTTTCCCAACACCATTAACTGAAGATAGTGTTTTTACTTCATTGTATGCTCTTGCATCCTTAGTCAAATATTAATTTACCCTAATGGTTGATTCAATTTCTGGGGTCTCTGTTCTATTCTATTGCTCTATATGCCCATTCTTAGGCAAGTACTGGGCTGTTTTGATTCCAATGGTTTGTACTATAGTTTGATGTCTGGTGTTGTGACCCTACCTACTTTGTTCTTTATCAACATTGGTGAGGCTATTCGGGGTATTTTTTAGTTCTGTATATATTTTTGGAATATGTGTTCTAGATCTGTGAAATTAGCTAATGGTATTTTTATAGGGATTGCATTGAATCTATAAATTGCTTTTGATAGTATGAGCACTGTAATGATGATAATCATTCTAATTCATGAACAAAGTATATACTTCCATTTGTTTGTATCTTCATCTGTTTCTTTTGTCAGTGTCCTGTAGTTTTTTAAGTATAGGTCTTTTACTTCCTTGGTTAAGTTTATTCCTAAGGGTCTTAAATTTTTTATTATAATGGTAAATGGGATTCTTTTTTAGTTTATCTTTCTGAGAGTTTATTATTGGTGTATAAAAATGCCATTGATTTCTGGGTGTTAATTTTGCATCCTGCTACATTGCCAAATTCATTTGTTAAATCTAGTAGTGTTTTTGTTGAAACTTTAGGGTTTTTCATGTGTAATATCTTGTCATCTGCAAAGAGTGACATTTTTATTTCCTTCTGTCCAATTTGGATGTCTTTTCTTTTTTTTTTTTTTTTTGATCTTGTATGATCACTGTGGCTAGGACTCCCAGTACAATGTTGAATAAGAGTGGTGAAAGTAGACTCAGTCTTGTTCCTGTTTTTCAGGGAAACACTTTTACTTTTGGTGCATTAAGTAAGATGTTGGCTGTAGGTTTTTCATATATGACCTTTATTATGTTGAAAAATGATCCTCTATTCCCACTTTACTGAGAGATTTTATAAAAAATGGATGCTGGCTTTTGCCAGTTTGGGTCAGCCCATGGACTGAAGGATCCTGGGTTTGATTCTGTTCAAGGGCACCTACCTTGCTTGCAGTTTCCATACCCAGCCCTGCTTAGGTTTGTGCTGGAGACAACCAAAGTGTCTCTCTGACATAAATGTTCTCTTCCTCTGTCGTTCCTCCTCCCTTCCACTCAATCTCTAAAAGACAATGGAAAAATATCCTCAGGTGAAAACTAACAATAACAAAAAAATGGGTGTTGGATATTGTCCAATGTGTTTTCTACGGTTACTCATATGGTCACATATTTATCCTTCATTTTTTTATTTGTGAATAGAGTACCAGCTTTGTACCCCCTAAGTAAATCCCACTTGGTCATGGTATATCATTTTTTTACTGTATTACTGGATGCAATTTGCTAAAAATTTTTGAGGATTTTAGCACCTATGTTCATCAGAGATACTAGCCCTTAATTTTCTTTCATTGTAGTGTCTTCATCCAGTTTTGAAATAAGAATAATGCTGGCCTCTTAAAAAGAGATTCAGAATCTTCAGGAATTTGAGGAGGATAGGTGTTAGTTCTTTAATGTTTGGTAAAACATTTATTTATTTTACATTCCTAATAAAAGTTAGTAAGGAAACATAAAACATAAATTTAATATATAAAAAATTTCTTAAAAGTGCAAAGATAATGTTGTTTTGGAACTATTTCTTCACAGAAACCAGCTACATTGAAAATAATGATGTATAGTTTTGATATTGTTTCTTGTCAAAGATCTTCCTATGCAATTCCACTACTAATTTCAACTTTCATAAAAGATAGACAGGACCTGGGAAACCAAGATGGTGGCATAGATGAACACCTAAACTGCTGCCTCACACAATAATTTCAAAACTACAACTAAAAGAACAGACATCATCTAGAACCACAGGAAGACTGTCTGATGGAAATCTATAGCTAGAAGTAAAGAGAGGGGCTCACGAAGACTCAGAGGAGATACAGAGACACACGTGTAGAGAGGATGGGTGGCAGAAGTTCTGGCTGGCTTCCTCTAGTGGGAGGGAGACGGAAAATCCCAACTACACTGAACCCTACTTCTGACTGCACTGAATCCCAGTTCCAGGCGAGACTCATATGGGGGGGCAGTATGGACTGTAGGTCTGACCTATTTTCAGTTCCCTGTCTCTTCAACTGTCCAATATGTTATTAAATGCCCACTGAACTATCAATTTTGTTTATAGATTTTTCGGTTTTTGAATTTCAGTTTGTTTCTTTTTCAAATCTGCTAGCTCACTTGTTATAAGTAAATTCCCTTCTGAAGATTTTATAACTTACCTTCTTCTTGAAAATATAACTATTTTGATTATTTTTATTACTGTTGGTTCTTGCTCATGGTATCTTTTCATGCTTTCTTGTGCATTGAACACTGTGCTTGAAATCATATTTGTCAGAATAATTAGAAGTGTAAGATGATATTCTCTTCCTCCAAAGATGGGATCTAGGGTATCCTTATTACCAGTTTACAGCCTGAGATTTTATGGGCTACTGAGATTTTTAAAAGTGAGGCTGCTGTCCAGACAGGGTTGGCTTATCTTTGTTTTGTCACCACTCTCAGGGTGTAGCCCTTGGGGGCTCCCCGTTCCCTATACGGGCTGGGCCCTGAACTCTGACTTTTCCTCTTAGCTCTAAGAGATTATCATAAGCACTTATCAGCTGCCTTTTCCAGATCAGCAAGTGCTCATAGGACAAACCTTTCCCCAAGTCTTGGATTTCTGTCCTGTATTGAATATATCTTTGATATTTAAAAAATATTTAAAAATATATATATTTTATCAAAATTTCATATATTTATTTCCAGAGTGTGGTTGGATTTGGTTAAATTACTTCATATTTCATCACCCCAAGGATAAATTGTTTTTTTTTTCTCATCCCATTGTCTTTTTTTTTCTTTCTTTCTTCCTTTGTTTCTTTTGCTTTTAAAATATTGCTTGAGTACTTTATTCAGAAGAATACATGAAAGATAGATCTTCAGATTTCTTAACATGCCATTCTTTGGCTTCCATATTTATTAGAAGTTTGATTATATTCAGAATAGTTGATATTAAGTCATTTTATTTCAGAATTCTGAAGGTGTTTTCTTTGTTTTATATTTCTTTTATATAAATTATATATCTCCTGTTTTCTAGAAATAACAGCACCATAAAAGTTCACTTTATATAAAGCTACTTAAATTTAATTGGTTTGGTTTTCTGATTAAAAGAAAGTATAGCAAAATATGACATTTTCTAAGTTTATATTTTACTTTTCAGCACAATCATAGAGATAGTAATTTCTACAAAAATATTTCAAGAATTCTCCTTATGTTGATACAGTGTGTAAAAATAGGACCTGGGATGGGATCAGCACCATGATGATGTGGCAGTCAGTGGAACTGTGTCCCATCCCAGGTGTAGGAACAAACTCTAACAGGGAGCTTGTCTTTAGGTGGTGGAGTCCCTGCTGGCAGAGAACACAGTGGTTCCAGGAGCACAGGCTTTTCACTAGTTGGGAGGTGATCACTGGAGAGTTTAGCTGTGGATGCAGGCTGTGAAAGAATTCACCACTAAAAGAAGAGAGGAATGTAGGAAGGAAATTTATTAATTTTCTACCCAAGTGAGGAGGGGAGCAAGTATTGCTAGTTAATGCAAGAGATGGAACAAAGAGTGGTTTCTGCTTTTTAAAGAGCAAGCAGTTGTAGTTGCTAAGTGACAAGGAAGGGAGTGGGATTGTGTTGAAGTTGATAACAGCAGACACAATTTGTTTGCTTTCTAGGAGGCAGTTCAGCAGATGATTAAGGAGAGTCTGATCATTATTTTTCCCAAGCCTGTAGAACGTGCTTAGAAAAAAGTTTTGAAGAGTTCAAAAGAGACTTCTTTAAAGGAGAGGAAGGAGGCAACTTTCTAACTAGAGACTCCTTGGTGCAAATTATCACCTGAGTTGTGAAACCAAGCAGGGAAGAGGGGGTGTAAGAATGCAACCTTGAGAGTAGCTTATCTCATGCTGAAGTTTGAACAGAATAGCCAACAATCTCGTGGGTTAATTGCCAGGCTTTTCTCATAAGTTGTGGAAGGCCTCAGCAAAGGAAAGATAGATCTTTTCTATCCTTGCAATCACTTCAGAGAAGTTCACTGTAAGAACTTGGGTCCTCACACTAGCTTAAATTCAGAACCAGTTCTTATCTTTGGGAGGAAATAGTCCTAGACAAGCATAGTCATTAATGAGCCAGGTTAACAATGTCAGGGGTTGAGCAAAGAAAAGAATGTAGAAGCTCAGTGATTCTTCCCCCTGCCCCTAGAGTAGGAGTGGCCTGATTTGCTTTTGAGATTGGAAAACTGAGAGTTCTCATTTCCTTTATTTATGATGTCAGGTATTTAGACTTACTTAAAGGTGGATTTCTCCTGCTCTTTTAGCTAATTTTTAGTCTGCCTATTTTCTTGGCTAAGAAGACTGATGTATGTGAACCTCAAATAACAAAGCTATCTTTTCCTGGAGTGGCATTTCAACAATCCTTAAATCATTTTATAATTTTTTATAATTTTAGGTGAAGACCCTGAAGACTTTTTACTCTGATTTACATTTGGAGCAGAATCATAATTAGAAGACAAATTAATTTTCCCTAAAAGAAACGACTAGAAAATGATCATATAGAGCAGTGGTTCTCAATCCTTCCTAAGGCCGCAACCCTTGCATACAGTTCCTCATATGGTGGTGACCCCCAACCATGAAATTTTGCTACTGTTATGCATCGTGATGTAAATATCTGCATTTTCCGATGGTCTTAGGCAACCCCTGTGAAAGGGTCATTTGACCCCCAAAGGGGTCGCGACCCACAGGTTGAGAACCGCTGATATAGAGGAATTTTTTGCTCTGTGACATGTTACCAAGGGTTATAAGCATCCTTCTTAAGAATATTTTTAAAATTGATTTAAAAGAGGAAAGAAGAGGGAGAGAGAGATAGAAATATCAATGATGAGAATCATTGATTGACTGCTTCCTGCGTGCTCTTACTAAGGATTGAGCCCACACCTGGGTATGTGCCCTTGACCAGAATTGAACCTGGGACCTTCAGACCAGAGGCAGACATTCTATCCACTGAGCCAAATTGGCTAGGAAAATATAAAGATCCTTCTTTATGTTTCTGAAATAGAATGTTAAATGGACTCTGTTTTGGTTTTAGCTGAGGCCTCAAGGACTGAGAATAAAACAATATTTGCTGAACATGCCCGTATTCCAAAGTGAGGTGCTAGATCACCTATGCTGCACCAGGGACACGGTCATTTAGGGGATGAAATCACCTTGTAGAAGGTGAATTGCTAGGGGTCCAAGGTATTCTACTCTCCTTCCCTTATCATGAAGGAGGCCAGTCAACTGTTTCCTGTTCATCTTAGGCCTGTGGGAGGCAGAGCCTGATAAGGAGAATTGGGTACCCAGTGGACTGGTATCTTTCTCAAGTCTAAAAGCTTTGAGGGTGAGAAGACATTGTACTGTACTGAACTTCTCTCATTGGCAGAGTTGATGGTATTTCTCCTGGGGCCCATGCTGAATGATGAAGTATTATTAGAGCAAGTCTTCAAAGGGTCTACAGGTGGTGGTTTGTGTTGGGGAGTGTTGATAGAATATCAACAACATAATCTGTCTGAGGTGGGCCACCAGACTGGCAGGACTGAGGCTGGGGCTTGTGAGAGACCACTGCACTGACAGGTATCTCCTCTGTGCTGGGACATGCACTGGGAGACTTCCAGTGGGGGATTCTGGATTTCTGAGGAACACAAAGAAGAACCTAGTGAGTGTAAATATCCATCAAGTCAGAGAATAGTATTCCCTGCCTGTCTCCTGACACCAGGGAGCCAGAGGCCATAGAGTAGGAGGGAGGAGCAGCAGGTAAAGCAAGGTGTGGAAGCCAAGTGCTGGGGACACTTGGCTCCCTCACTGCAGGATTCCTGGTCTTGAGCAGGCTTGAGCTAGGGAAGTTTTTGTTGTATTTTTTACTGTCACTTAGATATTTTATTTATTGGAAAGGACATTGAATACATTCTCTGACCCCATTGGAAGGGACTTTATCTGGCACCTAACCACAAATGACATTTACTCCTGTCTTTGATACTTACTTCTGCCTATTGGGAACACCAAAGACTCCTTGAGGACGAGAAGCTGCGGTATCAGATGTAGACAGCTATCTCAAAATGTCAACAAGGCCTGTACACATAAGCTCAGAAACCAATTGTTCAATTTCCTTTACCTGTCTGCTAATGATAATAGTCATAATGATAGTCATACCTGTTGTTTTTCTACATAGTCCAACTGTTTATGACTATTAAAAACATATGATAACTTTAAATACTCTTTTTATGGTTTATGTAAGTGTTATCTTAGATTTAAACATAGAAAGTAAAACAGATGGCAAAACTCAAATCATGATCAATCACAAGATGTACATAATCCAGAGTGTTTTTCACAATGAAGACCATAAAATCTGCTTTCCATTTACTTCTTCTTACCTTTTGGGAAAACTTGGCCTCAACTCACATTCTATGATTAAGGTAATGCCCCATCCCCAATGGTCTACCATTTCAACAAGACCATGTCAATTCTGAGACTTCCTAGGAATGAGCCTTCCTAGGGTTGTGAGACCACACTATTAGACCAAAAGTTTGGTCTTTAATGTATTCTTCAAATTGATTTAATACCCAAAGGGATAACTGTGGATGAAAAGGAGAGTCTGTGACAAATCTGCCAAGTCCAGTGACCAAGAGTAGTCTCATAGGATGAGCCAGAGAAGTTTTTTGTTTTGTTTTTTTAATATATTTTTATTGATTTCAGAGAGGAAGGGAGAGGGAGAGAGAGATAGAAACATCAATGCCGAGAGAGAATAATTGATTGGATGCCTCTTGCATGCCCCCTACTGGGGATCGAGTCCAAAACCTGGGCATGTGCTCTAGAAGGGAATCAAATCAAGAACCCTTCAGTCCGCAGCTGATACTCTGTCCACCGAGCCAAATCGAGTAGGGCAGACATTTTAATTTTAAATGACATATAAGATTTGATTATTGCTCTGCACCAGACAATTCAGTTATTGGAAGAGAATTTTCTTTTGGCTAACAATGACCTAAGGACTTTTTAGTATTTGAGAGTAGTCAGAAAAAAGTTATGCTATTTTGAGATTTCATCCTTGGATACAGGAAGAACTAGTCAAAAGAGCAAATTTAATCGAGTATGTATGTGCCTATGTGTGTATGTGTGTGTGTGAGTGCCGGAACCTGCCGGCAATCGAACAGTAGCTGATTTAGGGGGTGAGGATAAGAAAAAGACAGACAAGAAATGATGGGGTTGGGAGGTCTGAGACTTGAGTTTGCAGCCCCGAGTTTATTTCCAGCATAGTATTTAAGCACAAGCAGAGGAGGGGGTTATACAAATCAGGTACGTATTTGCAAACACAGTCACTGACCTTCTAAGTAATCAAGACCTTGCAAGATCTTGCACATAGGCATTAACATTTTTTCAGTCAAGCTGTTTAGTTATGTCTAAACTCTGCATTCACATCTCTGTTTAAAAATTGAAGGGTGAGAAAGCAGAGAGCTATGTCTAGACTTTGCATTCAGAATTCTTGTTTATTAAACTGAAGGGTGAGAAAGCAGAGAGCTATGTCCAGAGCCTTGCTTTCAGGTCTCTGGTACCCCCGTATGCCCGGGGCAGCTCCCCACATGTGAGGGGGAGGTGTAAAAGATAACAGTGGTAGAAATATATTTGTTTTTACCCTATGAGCTGATTCTTAATTAAATAAATTGTTATATTACTGAAGTGTCCTGGATAAAACTCCATCTAATATTTATTAAGCTATCTGGTTCTTATCAATTAAATATACACTCTAGCACTAGAAAGTAAGCACCTTGAGCATCAATTCATTTTCTCTGACACATACTAGTAACACAATATCTGACTTATAATAGGTGCTCAATAAACATTTACTAGATGAGGGTCTATTTGGAGATAATATCAATTAGCACTTCAAAGCTTAGGTTTTAAATTTAGAGCAA
>PVJN01046535.1:0-16393 GCA_004026805.1 Lasiurus borealis
TAGGAGTGACCGGGCCAGCAGAAGGGGGCAGTTGGGAGAGACCAGGCCAGCAGGTGAGGGCAATTAGGGGAGACCAGGCCTGCAGGAGAGGGCAGTTGGGGGGGCGGGGAGAGCAGCCTGCAATGGAGGGCAGTAGGGGGACCAGGCAAGCAGCGGAGGCAATTTGGGGGCAACCGGGACAGCAGGGGAGGGCAATTGGAGTCAACCAGGCCTGCAGGGGAGGACAGTTAGGGGCAATTGGGCCAGTCTGGGAGCAGTTAAGTGTCGATCAAGCTGGCAGGGGAGTGGTTAGGGGGTGATCAGGTTGGCAGGCAGAAGCAGTTAGGAGCAATCAGACAGAAGCAGGTGAGCAATTGGGAGCCAGCAGTCCTAGATTGTGAAAGGAATGTTTGACTACCCTTGGGATCGGGCCTAAATGGGCAGTTGGACATCCCTCAAGGACTCCCTGATTGGAGAGAGTGCAGGCTGAGCTCAGAGACATCCCCCTCTGTGCATGAATTTTGTGCACTGGACCTCTAGTCAGGGAAATAAAGAGCAAATGAAACTATGAGAGAAATTAAATCCCCTGTAGCAGTTAATTCCTGTTAGAATGGGGAATATATAGATATGCTCCAGGGATTCTGCAAAAGAGACTGAACAATCACAGATTTTTTGAACACCAAGAGTATCAAATATTTTGTCCTGTTCCTTTAGGTCCTCTATACTTGGAATTGACACTACTAGACAAAAATGCTCTTTTAGGATGAACTACCAATTTTATTTTTTTTTACAAAATCTTTATTATTGAAATTATTACATATGTCCCTTTCCTCCTCCCACTCCCATTGACCCCTTCTATCTAGCTCCCACTCCCTGCCTCAGGCCTTCACCACCCAATTATTGTCTGTGTTATGGGTTATGCATATATGCATACAAATTCTTTGGTTGATCTCAAATTTAGATGCCAGAATGACAATTGAAGGAAAATCTGTATAGAGGTGAACTAAGTCAATATTTTTAAATGATAGGCTTTATTGCAACAGATTTTCTCTTTGTATGCTTAACTCAGGGTAGAAGTGTGGCATGTGCTACAAAATTGATGCCAAATAGCTCAGAAGCCTTCATATGTTTGGAATGACAAGGTATTAACCATGGTTTCTGCAAGACAGACTGAGCAAAATAAAAACAGTGTTTTCTTTTTCAACCCCAAGAATATCATCACTCCATTTGTTCTGTTCCTTTAGGTCCTGAATAATTGGAAGTGAAGCTACTGGACAACAATGTTATCTTTTACAATAAACTTGGTACCAAATTTAGATGTCAGAGTGACACTTGAAGAAAACTGCCTGAAAGGAAAATAAATGAACAACCAAAAAGTAAATCCAGTATACTTGCCTGAGCCTTGTGTTATTAACTAGAAGGATGATTATTACAGCAAGAAGTTACAGCTTATGAAAATCATCTGAAAAATCAAAGATTTGAAGACTATAACTTCAACAAAGATTTGATTAATCAAATATTAGTCAAACTTGCTTTATTTAGCATATGCTTTGGATTTCTGAAAATATTAAAGGCAAATATTCACATGAAATCCAAATGCTTTATTTTTAAAAACAACTTATTTTTTAATAACCAAAGTTTCACACATAAAATAAATTTATGCATGGCTAGTGGTCCCCTTATAGCAGCACTGACAATAATTTTGTCTCCCTACTCTTGACCTTTATTCAGATGACTGGATTCCTCACTCAAACTTTGTTTTCTTTCTTAACATATTAACACTTTATTATGCCTTTTAATTATTTATTCTTTGAGTTTCTTCTAATTCATTTACATGTCTAAACACTACCCATCTTGGTGGAACCCACTCTTCAAATTTTGGGTAAGTTATGGAACCGTCATTCACTCCAAATATAGTTCCTTCAAACTTAAAAACTGGCTAATTCTCACCTCTACATTATGAATATCAAGTTATCAAAAAATATACTAAGTATTATAAATGAATTTCTGTAGAACAGTAGTGTCAAAAGTCATGTTGGTTTAACATGTCCTGCATGCTACAAAATCAATTGAACCATGCAATTGCTATGTTTCATGATGACAGTAATGGTTATATTACAGCCCATTATTACTACCTTGCAAAGAAGCACAGTGCTGCAATTTTAATAACCGGTTTAAATTAGAAGACTGAAATACAAAGTGGAAATATTTAAAGGAAAGTAACCTATGTATTCAAGCCATGTTGACTCAATAAAAGATGAGGTACTCAAAAGGAACAAAGAAAAAGGCTCTTTGATGCCTCTCTCGATTTTGAGATAGAGTGTATTTACCTAGTTAGTGTATTTATTATGGTGTCACTTTTTATGTCCTCAAAGCCAATCCCATACCTTCTGAAAAACATACAGCTGTTAAATACAGTAAATAAAGAAGCCTAACATGTGTACTCAGAAGGTGCATAGAGAGGAGGAGTCACATGAGTGCATTCTTTCTTAAGAACATGGGAAGCCCATGCTGTTTGGCCAACAGAAGCCCCCCAAAGATCTCATGTTTCTTTCTTTTCTTAAAAAAAAAAAAGTCAGGAGTTAATAAAAATGCACTGCATAGGCCATATTTATTCTGAGTATTAAGTTCAAAAGAGAAGTCAAGAAATTCACTTTAAAAGGACTCCCATTTCTACTTCTCTTACCTCTTGGCCTCATTGTTTGGCATAACAATCCAAAGCAAGGTTTGCTATGTTTTTTACTAAGAACAAAAACATGCTATTGACTGTAAGATTGCTCTCCTTTGAGGGGATGTGCATGGTAGGAGGGTGAGGGGAAGGAAGATATAAAAAGAAGGAAGGACTGAGTCCTTTTATAGAGAATTTACTTGAGTTATCTAAGGACAAATGCAGCCTACTATTTTTTGGTCTTTGATGAGCTTAGATCCAGGGAACAAATTGAGATGCTACCATTTGTATTTGTGTCTTAAACTGGTAGGGTGCTGCAATAGAATGATCCCCTTCTCAAAACTGGGCTTTTTGGGGGGATGGTTGTATGAACTTTTGGACATTACACTTTATGCAAGTGTTAACCCTAGGCAAAGTATAATATTATTAGTTTCCAGAAAGCACAGACCACAAAAATGCAAATATGTTCTAAGTAGACAGCAAAAGTTTTTGAATTTTGTTGTTGATAATACAGCCTTTGAACAGGCAAAATAATAAAATTCTAATATTTAAAAAAATAATAAAATAAAAGGACACCCTTTTAAGGACATCCTTGTCATGGAGCAGAGCTGAACTGATTTCAGAGCATACCCAGAAAAGCAAGTGCCTTTAAGTGTCAAGTATTGTCTGTCTCCAAAATATGGATTTCCAGGTGGGAGTTTGAAGAGAGGCCTCCATCCTTATTTTTCTTTATATCCTTGATGAAACAACCTTCAAATTGTTTTTACATACTTCTATAGAATCTATCATTATTAGAAATTAACATGCTATTGCGGCAGGCAGGGGGAGACCACAAAATTCTGGGTAGTAACTAAATGATCACTACTCTTCAGGCAATGGTTGTTATATGCAAATCTGCCAGGTGGATCAAAGCATTATATATTATTAAAGGACTGATGCATGAAGATTTGTGCAAGAATGGGCCTTCCTTCCCCTGGCTGCTGGCAGGACCTTTGCTCTGGCCAGAGCCACCTTTCTACCTTCCCATGCTGCCCAGAGACTTGGAGTGGCTGGGGCAGTGCGGATGCAAGTGTCCTGCCCCCAGCCACTCAGCACCTGTATATGTAAATTAACCTGCCATCTTTGGTGGGTTAATTTGCATACACATTCCTGGTTGGCTGGTGGTGTCACGAAGGTATGGTAAATTTGCATCTTTTTCTTTTATTAGTGTAAATTAAAATCATAAACAGTGACTATGGATGGTGCTTCCTGTAAAAATATCTCAATATACCACTTATAACATCTTAAATTTAAAAGTCATAGAGGGCCCTTACATTTTAATTAAAGCTCAGTATGGGACTTTCTATTTACATTTATTAGAAAGCAGATTGATGAAGAATAGTGGTACTTATTTGACCATGTCAAAAAAAATATTTATTAAAAATATCAAAACTGATATTTTTAGTTGCCAGAGTAACATAACTTAGCAAAAGACCATTCAGAATTCAAAATAGTACAGCAGGGTGGGGTTCAATGAGACTGTGGTAAAATCTTTTGATCAGGTTAAGATAAGCTACAGCATCAAGCCTTCTTGGGGTAGTTCTAGTATGATATTATTTGGGACTAAGCCAGTTTGGCTTAGTGGATAGAGCATTGGCCCGTGGACTAAAGGGCTCCATTTGATTCTGGCCAAGGGCACATACCCAGATTGTGCAGGAGGCAGCAATCAATGATTCTCTCTCATCATTGATGCTTCTACCTCTCTCTCCCTCTCCCTTCCTCTCTAAAACCAATAAAAAAGTATATTAAAAAAATAAATTATTTGGGAGATGTAGTTGGTGTGAGGTGTAAGGGGTCAATGGAGGAAAAAGAGGGGCATCTGTAATACTTTCAACAATAAAGGTAAATTTTAAAAAGAAAGTATTTAAAATACAAAATAATTTAATAATGGCTTACCAATCTGGCAAATAATTAGAAAGAGTGTTTTAGTTATAAACAGATGCACTTGAAAAATAATTCCTAAGACTTAAAAATGTCATACTTATCCAAATATGCCACAAATCACCCACTCACTCTTCTTACCAAGTTCATAATTTTTTACTCTTATTTTATACTTCTATTGTTTAAAAAATATGTGTTCAAAGAAACAACCTGATATCTGTGGCATTGTTTGTCAGAGGCTATCAACTAACATGCTCCCCTCCTCTGGGAACCACTCTTCAAATCAATCATTGGTCTGTTCAAAACATAAATAACGGTGTTGGTGTTCTTACCTGGACCTTATCCAACAAAAGCTGTTTTCAAATGATACACCATCTATAAAATTACACTAAGATACTGGTCATCATCAAATTTATAACAGTATGTCTCATTATTTTACATTTTATAAGAAAATAGATCTAAACAAGTAATAGTTTAAAAGTTATAAAATGTATCAATATAATATGTATGTACCCTGATGATAATTAGGACTCAGCAAACATACTGTTAAATTTTTTATAAGCAGTAAAGAAATACTAACACTGGAGAAGAAAGTGTCAAAAATACGGTATGCATTTGATCTCCTTTTTTACTCCAAGGTAACTCTTTTTGTTCTTTTTGGTGTTGCCTGATAATCATGATGGCTATGAAGAATTAGCCTTGCTTGGGTAAGTTATTAGTAAGATAATAACTGATTAATCTGTTTACAGAAATGAGATATGAAATGACTGTGATGAAACATTTTGAATAAATCAAACTGAAGATGTGTTCTCCTCTCTTATTAAAAACTAGAGGCCAAATGCACAAATTCATGCACAGGTGGGGTCCAACTGGACCGGCCCAGTGGATGGATTGGGTCCTGGCCTGTTGGGAGGAGGAGACAGCAGAGGTTGGTCAGCTAGCCTGCTCTGATCAGGGCCAATCAGGGCTGGCCCAGCTGGGGGGGGAGGGGCACAGGTGATTGGCCAGTGGGTTCCACCCCCAATTGGGGCCAGGAGAGGAGCTGTGGGAGGATGGTTGGGCAGCCTCACCTCCATTGGTAGTGGTGGGGGTCTATTGGGGAAAAAGCTGATTGGAAGGGAGGGACCAGAGGCCAATTGGGGTGGGGGTGATTAGGGGTTGGGCCAGCCATGGGAAGGGGGTGCAGGAGGTTGGTTGGCCAGCCCCACTCCCGAATCAAGCCAGTTCACTGGCTGCATTGGGCGTAATTATGGTGTTCTGGTGGCTGGCTTTTTATATATATAGATGGCCACAAAGCTTTAAATAGTACTTATTTATAGACTAGCTTAAAAATAAAATATTTACTTTGTAGACTATTATTGATGACAAAATGTCAAGAATCATTTTCAAACCCTATTTGGTTTGGTTCAGTGTGGATAGAGGATCATTCTGTGGACTCACTGGCCCCAGATTCAGTTCTGATCAAGGGCACATGCCCAGCTTATGGGCTCATTCCCAGTGTGGGGCATGCAGGAGGCAGCCAATCAATGATTCTCTCTCTTCATTGATGTTTCTCTCTCCTTCTCCCTCTCCCCTCCTTTCTGAAATCAATAAAAATATATATTTTTTAAAAGAATCATTTTCAAATTAGTGTAGATAATAAAGTAAATGGTTCATAAACCACAATAGAAAATGGAAGAAAGTTAAAGTGTATATAGTTTGAAAATATCTCAAAAGAGATAATTTTTAAAATGGCAGTAGCACTTACTCTTAACTATAAATGTTAATTTATCTTGACATTCAAGGTTCCCTCCTATTAAGAGGAAACACTCTACGAAAAAGCTAATTTTACAAAACAGATGTATTAGCAGTTATTTATATCACAAAATGCATTATTCCTTTACAAAAGGATTCTTAATAAGACTGCTTTAAATCAATAGATTTCAAATCATAAATCTCCTGAGATTTTTCTAAGATGCCAAAAGGGAGCACACTGACCACGTGGCCATGCGGCCAGTACCATGATGAACTTTAGCCTTTGGAGCCCAACGGCAAAACCTTGTTCTGTTCTGTATGTTGAGAACATGGAAGGGTTACATAGAGCCTTGGTAAATTAGCTTCTATTTATACTCAAACCCTATATTTTTATAATCATAGCTAAGTCACTTTTGGTGTTTTTTTGTTTGTTTGTTTGTTTGTTTTGTGTGGTACTGTTGAAGATCTAATAAGAAAATAAAAGGAAAGTATATATTAAATTGACAAATGTTGTAAAAAAATATTAGATACTGTTATTATTAATGGTAAAAGTATGCTCCTGGTCCCTGCCCTAAAGAAGGAAGTGAAGAGGACCCCTTTCAAAAACCAAAGAGTTTAAAGACAAACTGTTTTCAATTAACCCAGGAATTCAGATAAGGTTAAAAAAATGAGATCAAATCATCTCAAATTCATTAGGTAATGCAAATTATTTTAGAACCTGAATTTGCACTATGGTCTACACGTTTTTTTGTTCAATACAAAGCAATAGATGAGTGTATAAAAAAGGGTGCCCTATGCCATAGATGGTCCTGGAAATTATTATGCTAATTGAAATGACCTAGTCAGAAAGACATATTTCACATGATCTCACTTATATGTGGAATCGAAAGGACAAAATAAACTGATGAACAAAATAGGATCAGAGGCATGGATGCATGGGACAGACTAACGGATCTCAGAGGGGAAGAAAGTGGGGAGGACAGTAAGAGATTAACCAAAGAACATGTATGCATAATATGCATAGGCCATAGACACAGATAGGAAAAGGTCAAAAAACATATACGCACATATACATAGGCCATGGACACCAACAATAATGTGGTAAAAGCCTAGGGGGATGGAAGGCAGGGTGGATGGAAGCAAAGGTTGGGGAAAAGGGGACATCTGTAATAGAGTCAACAATAAAAATAAAAAAAAATCCACAAAGCAAAGCGGTTTCTACTAGCAAAAGAAAACCTTAATTTTCTCAAGCGACTTTAAAATCAACATAGTGATAAGAGAGAAATTTAAACTGTTTGGCCTAAAGAAAAATATGTATTACTATAGAGAAGTTGATTCCACTTTTATCATAAAATTAATTATTTACCTAAAGCAATGCAGTATTTCATACCTGAGGTATGAGGCACTGATATATTTAATCAAAATGTTTAGAGTTATTACTTTTTCTACTTTTATGGCCTTCTCCATCTGTGTTACATTTTTGGAGCATTAAGGGGAAAGTAGGAAGTAGAGGATTTGACTGGAAAGACAGGCAGGGCCAATGCTATCAAGAGCTTTCTATGGCATGCCAAGGATTTTAAAACTTAGGACCTAAGTGAAGGAGATCCATTAAATAGCTATAAGCCAAGGATAGAAAGTTACATTTACTTTTAGGCAGATCACTCAGGTGGCAATCTATAGAGTCTTTTTAAGGCATTCATTCATTACAACTTCAAAGGAAAACACAGTTCAAAGTTTGGAATAAACGATAGAATTTTGGTCATATTGTTAACTTCCAATTTTTACATTTTCTCCTTTCACACTGTGTAATCAAGATGAATTCTTTAAAAATATGAATCAATGCCAAATAAAATCAAAGTTGGCATATCTTCCACAATTTGATGATAATTGAAGCAAGAAAATAATTTTGAGTACTGGAGGCAAACGGAGACCATGAGTTTTGAGTGTCAGAAAATTTTATCAATTAACCTTATCAACCTTCATCTCACTTTGAGGTCGAAGAGTAATCAGACCAACATCTTCTCAGGCTTAAGTGAATCCAAATAGATCTCTTTTCTCATGGATGCTTGTTTAAACTCTTTTGAGTCTTGGATAATTTATCTGTAACGTGGGAATGGAAAGATAAGCCTCACCCATCTCCCTTCATTTTTGAGCCATGTAAGCTCTGTAAACAAAGAGACAAGCGGTGTATGGCTTCTTCACTGTTGCCGGACAGCCTGCTGGTTGCCTGGCACATGGTAAGGATGGAATGGAAGAAAACAGGAAAGAACTGTCAAATGAGATGATGAATGTAAAATTGCTCCGTGCACCGTAAAGTACGATACAAATGTTAGTTATTGCTGGGCTATTTTTCCCCCTATTTTATAAGCAATCTCTAATTTCTTGTAAAGGCCCAGTGATTAGAATGCTCTGAAAAGAAAGTACATTTTCTTCAACAAGACAAAAACTATCATCCCTCAAGATGCATTTACGTAATGCATTTTCATAGAAATGTATAAGGGATGAACAAGAGTCCTCAGCATTTAGTCTGTTTGTAATGCTGAACATCTTTCTTGTTTATAATACAAAATACACATGCCAAAATGAATCAATACTTTCTTTTTTTTTTTGGTGCAGAATTTTAAGGCCCCAGTTTGAACAAACTAGCTGAATTTGACATTGGATGTCCTTTATGAAGACCTGAGAATGCATGAGCACAATCTTTCCTTTATTTGTTAAGAATTACTTAAATGTTGTCCTGTACTGTATATCTATGGCTATTTTCCTTAGCTTATCTAAGTGTTTCCTTTCCTGCTACACATAACTGCTACATATTTGAGTATGGAACCAGTACTTATGATTTAATATATGTAGTCCCTTGTGTTACCTACAATTTCTGTGTTAAGTACCATTAGTATCTCAATAAGTGATATCAGTGGCCGCTATTAACAGGCCCTGTCTCTATATTCATTCTTGTCAGAACTCCAGGATCATTATTCTCTAGGCAAATGCCTTCATCTATCTATCTATCTATCTATCTATCTATCTATCTATCTATCTATCTATCTCTTTCTATGTATCTATCTATTTAATTTATCTATCCATGTCACTCTTCCTCCTATCTTTCCTAGCCAGAGCACAGTTTTTTGAAAGAAGTATTTCTCTATTCATTCTCCTCCATACCAACAGAAGCAAAAAAAGAAAGATGCAAAACAAATGGTTTCACGGGCAGCTAAGTTTAGTTGTCCCTGCATATACAAGATTGAGAGGGCTTTCCCTTGGAAATCATGGTGATCATCTGAAATCACTCTGGTGCAAGGACCTTAGAGGGCTCTCAGTCAATAGTCCTGATCAAGGGTAACAATAACATTTCAGCTCCTTAAGAATGTGATTTCTTCCCATGCCTCAAGGCCTTTGCCCACATTCTACCATCAACATGGAATCTCTTACCTGGCCCCTTTCCACCCTTTGTATAATGAACTCCCATTATCTTTGCTGACCTCCCACACTAGCTCAATCATCTCCTACTGGATGGCTTTACAGCATTCTAAGTTCTGCTTCTAAGGAACTTAAGATGGTCTTAAAATTAGTACCATTTCCAAAGGACTTGTATGCATGCATATAAGCATAACCAATGGACACAGACACCAGGGAGGTGAGGGCATGGGTGGGGGGTGAGTAAGAGTGAGGAAAAGGACACATATGTAATATCTTAATCAATAAAGAAAATAAAAATTAAAAATTAGTAGAATTTCTGCTCTCTTCATAATGGATATAAACTCCATGAGGACAAAGATTGTATTTTTTTCTCCATTATATCCCTAGCATCTGGGAAAGTGCCTACCACTAGTAACCTGAAGTTAGTAAATACTTTCTCTTCACTTTATTCTTACTCACTAACCCAATTCAAGCCTGCTGCTGCCATTATTAAGGTAGAAACATCACTAGGGTGAGGCATGAGATTGTTGTTCTATGTACTATTTGATATGTCCAAGACAAGAGAAAGGTACTTAAAAAAAAAAAAGTTTTCCTTAAGAAGAAAATCAGTAGTATTTCAATATTTGAATGTGAAAAAAATCTCTCAGAAATAATTTTATGAAATTCTGTTTTAGGAAATGTTTCTATATACTTGCATGCCACTTGCTAGAGCATTATATATTTAAGGCCCAATCCCACTGGCAGTCAGACATCCCTCTCACAATCCAGGACTGCTGGCTCCCAACTGCTCACCTACCTGCCTGCTGATTGCCCCTAACCGCTTATGCCTGCAAGCCTGATCACCTTCTAACCACTTCCCTACCAACCTGATTGACATCTAACTGCTCTTCTGCCAGCCCTATTGCCCCTAACTGTTCTGCCCTGCTGGCATGGTTGCCCCTAACTGCTCTCCCCTGCCAACATGGTTCTTCCCAACTGTCCTCCCCTCCAGACTTGGTCACCCCAAAGGCCCTCCTCTGCCAGCCCAGTCTCCCAAACTTCCCCCTACTCTTACCCCATAGGCCTGATTGCCCCTAACTGCTCTCCCCTGCTGCCAAGTTGTGTCCACATGGGGGTGGGATTCTTGTGTGCTGGAGTGGTCAATTTACATATTACCTCTTTATTAGATAGGATATAAGTCCTTCACTTAAAGATCCATATGAAAAAAAGTTCAGAATATCCATAGCTCACCACTTAGTAGTCATTTTGACATTCTATGAGACTGCATATTTGAGAAAATTTGTAAAAAGAGCAATGTATGATAGAAATAATATTGTTAATTTGTAACTGTTATGGAAAGTAACATACAAAATTTTAATCAAAGCTACCCCAAAATGGTCTATCTCAGCAAGACTTCAGTAAGGCCACTAACCAGTGACTTAGTAAAATAACCTAGTAGATGCATGTGCCCTAACTTTTCGTCAAAGGTGTAGAAGATAAGGTGATAAATCAAAAACACGAAACAACCAAAAATAAAAATTAAAATTTTCTTAAATCTTATTGTCATCTGTGTAGGTACATTATAAAAATCATGAAGAAAAATGATTGTGATATAAGTGAAAAAAAACTTCAAAGATTTTTCTATAAACATATGAATTTGCATTATCTCAGAAGAGTTTAGATAAAATTCGAGTTTGAAATTCAGAGCTCCTCTTGATAATTAGAAAATTATTTTTAGCCCTTAAGAAATAGGATAGCATTGTGCAATAATCTCGTTGTTGTTGTTTCTTCTGCTTCTACTTATCAGCAACAACATCATTATCATTATCATTATCATCATCATCATCATCATCATCATCACCATCATCTATGCAATAGAAACTTAAATTATTTTGGCATTTAAAGGCAAATGATTGATAAATAGAACTCCCTGTATTTATTAAATCAATAGGTACAGGCTTATAGATTGCTTCACTACATAATTTTATGGAGCTTGAGGTTTAATACTTTTTAAAGAACAAATAATGAAAACAGAAATAATCTAGGTGACTATATGCTAATGCTATTCAAATTCAGTGACTACATGTTTTGTGCACTTATGTTTCATTTTTAGTATTATTCCCTGTAATTTCCTGAATTGAAAATCACTCTGATAAAGTCTTCTCTTTTTATGTTCTGACTCCCATCAAATAAAAGGGCAAGTATGTTTAATTTTTTCCTATGATTTATTTTTGACATTCAAAATGAAAAGAGTTTTATTGAAAAATTTAGGACACAATAGACTTCACAGAACAACAGAAATAAGACAATCCCAAGACATTGGAGTGTGACATCACAGCTGACAGGTTAATACTCCTCACCCTCATCCTCTCCCTCAATACTATCTGCTCCAACTTCCTCATAATCCTTTTCAAGGGCAGCCATGTCCTCATGGGCCTCAGAAAACTCTCCTTCCTCCATGCCCTCACCTACGTACCAGTGGACAAAGGCACGGATGACATACATCAGGTCAAACTTGTGGTCCAGGCGAGCCCAGGCCTCAGCAATAGCGGTGGTGTTGCTCAGCATGCTCACAGCTCACTGTACTTTGGCCAGGTCTCCACCAGGGACCACAGTGGGAGGCTGGTAATTAATGCCAAATTTGGAGTCAGTGGGGCACCAGCCCACAAACTGGATGCCATGCTTGGTTTTGATGGTGGCAATGGCAGCATTGACATTTTTGGAGACCACGTCACCATGGTACAACAGGGAGCAAGCCATGTATTTACCATGGCGAGGGTCACATTTCACCATCCAGTTGGCTGGCTCAAAGCACACATTGGTGATTTCTGCTACAGTAAGCTGCTCATGGTAGGCTTTCTCAGCAGAGATGACAGAGGCTTATGTGGCCAGAGGGAAGTGGATGTGGGAATAGGGCCCCAGGTTGGTCTGGAATTCAGTCAGATCAACCTTCAGAGTCCCATCAAACCGGAGGTATGCAATGATGGAGGAAACAATCTGGCTAATAAGGCAGTTAAGATTAGTGTAGGTTGGGTGCTCAATATCGAGGTTTCTATGACAGATGTCATAAATGGCCTCATTGTCAACCATGAAGGCACAATCAGAGTGCTCCCGGGTGGTGTGGGTGGTGAGGATGGAGTGTAGGGCTCAGCTACAACTGTGGAGACCTGGGGGCCAGGTAAATGGAGAATTCCAGCTGGGACTTTTTGCCATAATCAATGGAGAGACGTTCCATCAGCAGAGAGGTGAACCTATAACCAGTTCCCTCACCAAAGCTGTGGAAAACCAAGAAGTCCTGAAGGCCCGTATACTGGTCAGCCAGTTTCCAAATTTGATCCAGGACGAGGTCAATGATCTCCTTGCCAATAGTGTAGTGTCCACGGGCATAGTTATTGGCAGCATCTTCCTTGCCTGTGATCAGCTGTGCAGGGTGGAAGAGCTGGCAGTAAGGAGCAGTGTGAACTTCATCAATGATTGTTGGTTCAAGGTCTACAAACACTGCCCTGGGCACATGCTTGCCAGTGCCTGTCTCACTGAAGAAGGTGTTGAAGAAGTCATCTCCCCCGCCAATGGTCTTGTCACTTGGCATCTGTCCATCGGACTGGATGCCTCGTTCCAGGCAGTAGAGCTCCCAGCAGGCATTGCCGATCTGGACACCAGCCTGGCCAACACGGATGGAGATGCACTCATGCATAGCTGAGACTTGTAGGGCTCCGAGGGACTAAAAAGTGCGAGGGAACAGGAACAAGGACCTCCCACTAACAGATTACCAAGGAATCCAGGGGGAAAATCTAATCTTTCCTTATGATTTTTATTTTGTCCTTAGCAACAGTAAACATGAAAAATGTTATGGGGAAGGTAACTAAAATGAATTGAGATTTGCTATTATCTTCTAAAAGGGTGTTTATATAAATTTTATTTAGATGTTAGGCAATATTTGAAGGGATGTTCTACTCTTGACACTGCCCAGCGCTTATGTGGTCTAAATATTAGCGAGTCTTATTCCTAAAATGGGAATGTAACAGAGGAAAGATGACTAAATATAGCATGTCTTTTGAGATAAGTTTGCTTTCTGCCATCTGATTCTAAAATTATAGTCTCCATTAGGGTACAAATGGATTATAATGGCAATGATGTGATCTGTTTCCATATATTATGATTCTCATAGTCTACCACAAGTTAGATAAAACAACACTTCAAACAAATGAAAATAAGTGCTAGTTGCTGATAAGAAGATTCAATTTCTCATGTTGCAGCTTGCTTTATTCATTTAGAAAGTGATACTCAAAATATTATTTAATATGTATGGATTTGTTTCCTTTGATAACCCAGGAAGATTTCTAGATTATTTCCGATAAACTGATTTATAAATAATTTTGTAATTTGAATTTGGAAGATACGGTACTATAACATAAGAAAGGACCTTGAATTTGTAGAGGGCAGTATATAGACACGACAAAGTAGGAAATACCTGAAATCAAAGTCTATATTATTGGTGCACAACATTCATATATCTTTGAGGCTTTACTCAATGATCAATCCAAATAGAAACTCAAAATCTTTAGCTTGAATGTATAAACAGTATGTTGTAGCATGTGTCCAGTTTTTAATCAGCTATACAGTGAATATCTATTTGCTCAGAGTTGTATTTAACAATGGGAGTAAATCCACAGTTGCCAATTGAGGGGACAGTTTTGCTTCCAGGGAACATCTGTCAAGGCCTAGAAAATTTCTGATTGTCACAAGTGGGAGAGAAGGGCTACAGGCAACTAGAAGATAGAGGCCAAAGATGCTGCTAAACACCTTACCATACACTGATCAGCCCCCACAACAAAGTGTTGCCCAGCCCTACATGTCAGTAATGCCAAGGTTAGAAATTCTGGAATAAAAACCTAGGAATGATTTAGGGAGGCATAGAAGTGGAGAAAGAATAGCTTTTAGAGAAGGGCCTGGACTAATCCAGGCAAGAAAAGAGAAATCCCTCAAGTAAAACATTTCCTATTGAAATGGGGAGAAAGTCAGGTGGAGAGATATCGAGGAAAGACCACAGGCAGGATACAGCCATTCAGAAGCTATGGGAGAAGTAAGAAAATGGAGAAACCTAGGGCAGTTCTTAGATTTCTGACTTTGGTGGTTGTCAGTACACTGTGTAAGGGAATGCAGATGGTGAACTAACGATAGAGAAAGTCAGCTTTAATTTTAAAAATGTTGAGTTGGAGCAGAGTTCATTTAAATAGAGGCACTTGATAAGAAGGTATGATGGATGTATAACTTGGCAGAGCTCTAAGGTTGAAGAAAGCCGAGAACTAGTCATCACATAAATTGAAGGTTTACTCACTAGATATTATTATTTGTTAGAAGAGATAATTGTTAGATGCCCTTCTTACAATGCAATCAAGGTGTCTGCAGCTGGGTTACTGCAGACAATGGTGAAGCTTTTGTAGGGCAAATATGTAATGTGTGGTAGTAAAACTTCCCTCTCCCCTCTGCAGTATTATTCGTCACTGAAATATTCATTATTCCCTGTCTCTCATGTAAATGTGTGGTATAAATCAAGACTTGTAGAAGAGACATCTTATTAGAAATTAGGAACTACCTTGAGGTATCTGATAAAACTATATGATTTGGCTTCTTTCCTACTGCATAAAGCATGTGTCATTTCACTATAATTTTAAATGCAACTTATTAGCTATGACTTTTCAGGTAGGCTTAATTAATAAAGGTTGTAAATTAAATCCAAATACTTATTGCAAACAGATGCATTAAAACATATTCATATCCTATCCAATAAAAGAGGATCATATGCAAATTAACCATCACTCCACTACACCACAAGCCATGCCCACCAGCCATTCAGGACCAAGTATGTAAATTAACCCCAACCAAGATGGCAGCAGCCACAGAGTGAGCAGAAGGCTTGAGTTTCCCCAGCAATGAAGGAAGCCAAGCTTTCTACACACCTTGGTGAGCCCAGGCCTCTACTCAAGGTTACAAGGTTTCAATTATAGAAGATAAATAAATCCCAGATACCAGGGCCTCCGCTTGGTTGCCGGGAGGTGTGGCTGGCCTGCAAACCACCACAGGCCCCTCACCCAAGATGCCCAATGGCCCAAGGGAACCCCCAGCCTGATCCAGGACACTCTTCAGAGCAAACCAGATGGCTCCTACCCATGCAACAAGCCTCTAGTCTATCTAATAAAAGAGTAATATGCAAATTGACCATCACTCCAACACACAAGATGGCTGCTCCCATGTGGTCAAAGATGTCTGTACACATGTGAACACAAGGTGGCCACAAGATGGCCAGCAGGAGAGGACAGTTGAGAGGGACCAGGCCTGCCAGAGAGGGCAGCTGTGAGTGACCAGGCCTGCAGGGGAGGGCAGTTAGGGGCAAACAGGCTGGCAGAGGAGCAGTTAGGCAACAATCAGTTAGGGAGGGGAGTAGTTAGAGGGTAATCAGGCTGGCAGGCAGAAGCAATAAGGGGCAATCAGAAAGACAGGCAGGTGAGCAGTTGGGAGCCAGCAGTCCTAGATTGTGAGAGGGATGTCTGACTGCCCATTAGGGCTCAACCTACTGGGATTGGGCCTAAATGGTCAGTGAGCTATCCCTTGAGGGGTCCCCGATTGGAGAGGGTGCAGGCTGGGGTGAGGGACACAACACTCCATGAACAAATTTCATGCACTGGGCCTCTAGTA
>PVJN01046536.1:0-16393 GCA_004026805.1 Lasiurus borealis
GAGCGAACCTGGGCCGCCCCGCTCCCTCCTCCTCCCGAAACGTCCGCGCATCGGCAGCCTCTCTCCCGCTTCCGGGTTTGAAGGGGGTGGGGCCACGTCGTGAGGAAGGGGCGGGGCTCCGCGGTCACCATGGCGACGGGCCCGGGGAGCGTCCCGCGCTCAGGCTTCTTCCGCTGGGGTGGAAGCCGGCGTCCGCGGCCGCTGGGGTGGCGGGCACGGGGAGGAGGTCCCGGTTGCCTCTGGGTCGGCTCTGGGTCACCTGTCTAACGTGGGAGACGTTCTGGGAATGGAAGGAGGGGTCGCCGAGGCCTGGGACCTGCCTCTGCCTTCAGTTCGCGCCTCTTGGAGGAAGCCGTTCCCCCTTCCTCGAGTAACGCTTAGAGGGGACCCTTTTGCATTCAGGGCTTTGTGCATCCTTTTCCTGGCCAGTCTTTTGTCTGTTGGCTCAGCTACAAACACCCTCCCCAGCCCTCCACTGGACCCTACCCACTTCCCTTTCCAGGTTTGCGCTGATGGTCTGAGGGTTTTCTGCAACAGCTCCTTCGCTACTTTCCCTTCCATAGAGAATATTGATATATGTATAATCATTTTTCTTAGGCAAGATATTGCAGATGGCCATGACTTTTTGAGTAAAATGTTTGCTGAAAGAATAAAGACTGAATAACGTTCACGTCTTCTTGTTGGAAGATTTTAGTGTTCCCATCACAAGGTCCTGTGCTCCCTCATCTGCTTTAGGGAAAGCTTGTACTCTGTTTAAACGCCTTTGGATTTTACCTTTATCCCAGGCAACTGTTTATGGGATTTGGGTTAGGGGAGAATTGCCTCCTTAGTTATGGCTTCTGCCCTTCTCAGGAGCTTTGGGTCCCAGGGTAGAACTTGGACGAATCCCAAAAACATTTCCCCAAAGCATAGATAGTAACACATTTGCAACACTTCTGCCCCCAACCCCTCTTTTGGAATTTCAAGTCAGTCATAGGAAGGAGTCTTTTATTATAAGCACTACATAGGTGTACAGGGCATGTTCCCACTGAAGATTTTTAAACTTCGGATTAGTTTAATGCACTGGCAAATCATTGGTTGTATGTAAACTCGTTATGGGTGCTCATCACATTATTTATCTGTCCAACTGTGTGGGGATCTTTAGGGAAAAGCCGGTGAGGGAGGGGAGGTGGAGACAGAGTGATTCAACCAGTACCTTAGCAAATGATCAGGCTCACAATATGTACCAAAAGGATATTGAATGATTTAAAGAGAGAATAAAAAAATCTATCCATATGTGTTTCCAAAACTATAGCCCTCAGATCCCATACTCAGACCTCACTTTAGTAACAGCCTTTATATATATGCCCAAATATATTAGAAATCCTTATTCTGTTAGTTTGGTAATAAAAAATTTTGACTTGATAATGAAAAACCACTTCACTATGTAGTTATATTTGGTTGTATATATACTTTTTTTTATAATGTAAAAAGGTCAAACTCAAAATGTTTTGTTTTCCTTACAAAAGGACCCCCAGTCATGTTTGGACCCTCAGTTATTCCAGAGTGCATGGCAAGCACATTTTCCGTTCCCTAATCTGAATGAGGAACATTTAATATCTGTGAGTTCCAGCTGTCCTGTAATTGCACAACTGCAGAGAACAAACTTTTGATCCAGGGCAGGCCACAGTACAGACAGACCCGGTGTTTAAGGCTGCGAGGGTTTGCAGCTGTCGTGGCTGGGGTCTGCCAGGGTTCCCACAGCACCAATCCCTGTGTGAGAATTTCACTTAACTGGAATGTTCATAAAATACCCGGCAAATATCGAACAAAGTAAACAGATGGCCAGCTGGCTGTCAGAATTGCCTAAACCCATGCTCTCGCCCTTAAATTGATCTCTTGACAAGATATTTGTTTTAAAACACACATGCAAAATAATCCTAGATGTATCTTGAACACATGTATACACAACAAATGGAACAGTGGTTACTTCTGAGGAGAAACTGGGGATGTAAGGAGTAGTAAAGGAGAACTTTGGCTTTTAGATTTAGCATTGGAATTTATATAAGGTATTCAGATGTTACTGTGTGATACAAATACTTAAAAACACCTATATTCATGTTTTAAATCCTATCCTCAACCCTGTTTTAAATTCTTCGATAGTTCACCACTATCTTTTTAAAAAATAGTTTTTATTGATTTCAGAGAGGAAGGGAGAGGGAGAGAGAGAGAGAGAAACATCAATGATGAGAGAGAATCATCTATGGGCCACCCCCTACATACCCCCTAATGAGAATCAAGCCTGAAACCTGGGCATGTGTCCTGATTAAAGAATTGGACTGTGATCTCCTGGTTCATGGGTCAGTGCTCAACCACTGAGCAACACCAGCCAGGCCCCCACTCTTTTGAAGCTAAAGTCCTGCACAGGTTAGAGTAGGTCTGGCTCTCTCAAAGGGTCCTGAACACACTGTGAAGTCTCAAACCTCTAGGTGTTTGTATATGCTCTTCCCACCAATAAAATGCCTCCCTCCTTGGCCCACCAAAGTGTTTTACCCTTATTTTACCTCCAAGAACTGTGAATGTGTGAAAAAGTGAGAGTGGAACAAAACACTTATTTTTTTACACTAATACCAATTCTTGGAATACCATCCTTTTAAAGCTTCTCAGGGCACAATGGACTGTAGTGTTATATACCAAATTATGCTGACCCCCAAGACCGAAAATGAATGTTGTTTCCACGCTGCCAGACCAAGTCTGTGTCAAATACATACCACACTGAATTATAGGGATCAGACATGGAGTAGGGATTCTGGAACTGCCCAAGAAAGACACAAATATGACTCTTCTGCAGCTTGCCACCAAAAGATCCTATCAAGTTATATATAGTTATTTACAATTAATAATTTATTATCATTTGAGAGTTAAGAAATCTGACACTTCCCCTCTCTGGGGGTGATTTCCTTCTCTATAAAATGACTCCAAGGTTAGACTTAAATGATCTCTAAGTTCTTTCAAATTCTAAGATTTTAGATTTTATATATTTATGAGAGATATAGTATAGACTGTTTACAATAGCCTTCCTCAAAGTTGTTTCTCTCTGATAATCCTCCCCTACTGCCTCTCCCTTTCCAATACACTTTTAAAAAATATCACAAAAATGCCTCTTGCCCAGGCTGGGTGGCTCAGTTGGTTGGAAGGCTTCTGGTTCATCAAAAGGTTACAGGTTTGATTCCTGGTCAGGGCACATACCTAGGTTTCAGGTTCAGTCCCCATCATGCGCATGTGGGAAGCAACTGATTGATATTTTTCTCTCTGTCTCTCTTTGCCCCCCTCCCTTCTACCTCTAAAATCAACATACATATCGTTTGATGAGGATTTTTTTAAAGCCTCTTTAATGAAAAAATGTATTTTAACTTGTTGAATAAGTTAATGTTTGTCCATTATTAACTTTTCAAAATGAAAGTCCTTAAGCCAGTGGTTCTCAACCTTCCTAATGCCGCAACCCTTTAAGACAGCTCCTCATGTGGTGGTGACCCCCAACCATAAAATTATTTCCGTTGCTACTTCATAACTGTAATTTTGCTACTGTTATGAACTATAATGTAAATATCTGATATGCAGGATGTATTTTCATTGTTACAGATTGAACATAATTAAGGCATAGTGATTAATCACAAAAACAATATGTAATTATATATTGTGAAATATTTCTAATTACAAATAAATGAAATTTTGTCTTGAATCGTGGTGTAGCATGGGTAACTGTCTTAATATGACAACAGTAAACTACATTGCTACATTATGCTACACCGAGGAGCGCTGTGTTGGTTCCTAAGACCATGGGAAATAGGTGTTTTCCAATAGTCTTAGGCGACCCCTGTAAAAAGGTCGTTCGACCCCAAAGGGGTCGCAACCCACAGGTTGAGAACCACTGCCTTAAGCAAAGGTTCCATCTGTCGACCTAGCATCTCATCGTTTCTTCTGTAAACACTGAGATAATCTACCTTTAAGAAGAGCAGCAGTATAGAACCCTGCAATGTAAGAGCTGTACCAATATACTGCAAAATAAATCTGTAGAGTTCTAGAAAACTGTGAATCCTTAGAGGTAATAAAGACAGTGGTTGAATAGTAACTAAAATGTAATAATTGTGTATACACAGTGCCTGTGTATAGATTAAAATGTGCTCCCATGTATTTGGTTCTGAGCACTAAAGCCTAACATATTAAATTCCCTGGTCAAGAATAAAAACACTTGTCAATAGAGTCAGGCTAGTCCAGGATTAGGACCATAGACTGGTGTCTTCACTCCAGTGTGAACTCCAACTTCATTTATGTGCAATGTAATGTTCTGGAAAAACAAGGGTCGATAATAGTACCTGGCTCAGAGCGTTATTGTAAGGATAAAATGAGATAGTTCAGGTTGAGTCCTCACGAACATCGCCAGAATTCATAAAATGTTAGCTACTAATAATAATGGTATGGGGAACTTACTGTGTGCTTGGACCTGGCTACATGCATTTACATATGTTATTTCTAATCCTCATGGCAACCTTTGCAAAGTAGGTACAGTTTTCATTTCATAGATAAGGAAACAGATTCAGAGAGTGGGTAACTAGCCTGGGCTTATTCAGTGGCAGGGCCAGAGATCACACCATATTTGTTGAATCAAAGACTCTGCCTCTCAAAATAATATATTTTTACCTTGAGATTGTTTGATTAATATAAAAGGGTGAAAATAAGTTCTACTGCCTAAAATATAAAGTATAAAAATAACAAGCATCCTTTTTGGCAGCCATTCTCAGAGCTACTTTTTATGCTCAGAAACATTTCTTTTTTCTCCCAAACCAAACCACTGGTGAAATCCTTTTAAACAAAATCTGTAATCTCCTAAACTTAATATTATCACTAGTCAGCTATTGCTGGGTCCCTGTTTCATCGCCTCTAAAATGAAATTTTGAGTTACTAAATCATAGATCCTTTCTCACTTTAAAATTCTTTCCCTCCTGTTGGTCTAAAGGTACCTTAGTAAGCAGTTGCTGCCATCCAGAGGAGAAATATGTTGCAGGCACAGAGAAGGAATTATGGCAGTTTTAGACTGTGATGACAAAATTAGCTTCCATTTATTGAGCGTCTACTATGTGCCAGGCACTTCCATGGGCATATTCCGTATGTATTTCTATTCTTCAAGTCAAATATTACCCATGTTTTTAAACTGAGAAATCATAGTTAAAAAATGTTAAGTAACTTGTCCTGAGTCAACCCACTAATAATGAGTAACTGAATTCTGTTTTGAGCCTGATGGTTTTTCAATGACAAGAGCCAAAATAGAAGCTTCTTGGAAAAGAGGAAATGTATTTGCAATACATTCTTTAAGCCAGAGTGCAGAATGGACTGTGTCTCACCTTCCCTGAGAGTACCCTGGACCTACGGGCCAGTATATGGCTCAGATCCATGTGCATCTCTTAAGCTATTTAAAGCTGTTATTGCTCTAGCATAAAAATCCTTCGTTGAGTGTGACAAAATGCAGAGTCTCATATCCAGAGATTCTGATTCATGGGCTGGAGTAGAACCCAGGAATTTACATTTTAAATAGATACCCCAGCCCTGGCCAGGTAGCTCAGTTGGTTAGAACATCACCCCAAATATGCCAATTTTGCGGGTTTGATCCTCAGGCAGGGCACATACAAGAGTCAACCAGTGAATGCACAAATCAGTGGAACAATCTCTCTCTCTCTCCTTTCTCTCATCAATAAAAATTTTAAAATATTAAAAACAATTAAACAGGTACCCCAGGTGCTTTTTTGTTCAGATAGAAATCCTGCTCAATCACACTGGATTGTGTTTCTATAGGAGCTTGAACAGAGTGAGTCCTGTAGTTTCCTGAGGCCTATCTGGGTCGTGCACCATTTATTTTTTCAAAGAATGTGTTGCTAGTTTGAAGATGGCATTTCTAAACCTCGTGTTTATCCTCCAGTCTGAGGATGGGCTCAAGATTTCATGTGTATGAAAGGTATTTCCTATACTCCTAAGTATGCCAACCATACCTACCAACTTCCTTTCCAGCTCACATGCCCTCTACTCAGCATTAGGCTGTTTTCTGTGCAGATGAAATCACTGGACTGGGATGGCCTTGGCTCAGAGTGGCCAAGGACTAGAGGTGATCTCCCCAAGAGATTCTGACTGGTAAGGGCAATGGTAATTGGCTAAACAACCAGATGGGATCCACTCAGAATGTGGGATGGCAGCCTGAGACCATTAACCAAGAGGTAGTAAGGGATCAGAACTGATAAACAGAGCTGGTCCTCAGGAAGGCTTTCCCAGTCCGTTGGCAGTGTCCAAACGGGCACTTCCTTAGAACCTCTGCAGAAATCACCACCACACACCTATAAGCTCCCAGAGGGCACTGCTGCTCATTCTCTCTGGCTTTCATTGCTTAATGTCTGGAGCAGGGAGTAAGTAATCATACTAACTGAACACAAAAAAGCACTTTCACACAATATACTACTCTCCAAACTACTTTGGGAGCGTTTTTTGTTTTGTTACCTTCAGCCCCATTTCACATGAGGAAACTACCAGTGACGTTCAGAGCTATCAGTGATGGAGTCAAAACTCTTTGTAAGAATATAATTCCCAAGTGATAACCAAGTTCTTTCACTTCCACAGTGAAATCTTTTAAATCCTTTCCCCTTCCCCATAATTGGAGCTGTTGCCCAAACCTTCACATTTCCAACTTCCCAACAGATCTTTTACTTCCAATCTTCCTTTCATCCCTGACCAAAGTTTACCTACCCAAAATGTAGATCGGGTTGTGACTTCCCTGGTTGAGTTTCTTGCATACAAGACAAAGGTCCAAATTGTTTTCAAAGCCCTCCATAACATGGTTTTCTAATCTCGCTCTTGCAGTCTCCTCTCCATCATCATAGTTCATCAGTTCTGGTTTCTTCCAAATACTTGCTCTTCCCCCCCATGTTTAATATGCCATTTGTTTCTCTTCCATGATTCATTAGCTTTTTCCCAGCCAGCTTTATATGTAAGTAGGTAATAAAAGGCAGTCATGCTCCCACCACCCAATTTAAGAACATTAGCAACTCCTGGTGAGAATGTTCATTTATGCCTCTGCACATGCTCGGATGCCCTGCCAGGCTTTAGTCTGCATGGTGAACTCATCATTTGGAAACTCAGATTCTGTTTTATCTTCTCTGGAAAGCCTCCATTGACTCCCTTGAGGGAGATTGAATGCTCCCATTATACCTCCATTATGGCATTTATAACTATTATATTTGCTTATTTTGCCTCCCCAGATTGAAGATGCCAAAAATTATTTAATCTATTTATCTCCAGCAACCAGAATAAAGGTAGTTACACAGAAAGTGTTCAGTAAGTAGGATGTCCATATAAACTGGTGTGCCTGGTGTCCACATAACCTGCAGAGACCTGGTTTATGCCTGTTGTCCAGGAGTAATTATTACAAGTACATACTTCCATTTATACTCATGAACATATTCTACTTTAAATGATCAATTATATAATTGCCCTATCAATCAGTAAATGTTGAATGATGAAGACTTTAACAGAATCTAGGCAGAAAAAGCTGATATTCTCAAATAAAAATTCAACTATAAAAATTAAAATAAAAGTGGCCACTATGTCCTATCCTCTCCCAGAAATGCTTGACTCTCTCCGACAGAGAAGATAAGTTTGCTCAATAATTTTTATTGTGTAAATATACTAAAAAGTGTTAGGATATTCCTACTTCAAGAAAACCTAGATGTAAAATATTAATTTACAGTAAAGATTAATGTGACAGATTACTATTGTCTGTTTACTAGTTGATGGGAACTAGACAGTAATTTAAATAACTGACTTTACTACTGGCTGAAAATTAGAAATGCAGATTACTCCTGAATGAAAACCTAGTCAGTGAGGACATAAATTTAAAAAAATAGATGCACTTTTTAAAAAAAAGAACCTCTTCAGTATACATATGCATATCAGTTAGTTGTACTTGCTCTTAGGAAAACCTAAAATCTCCTTGACTTTGACATAAATAAAATTTTTATTTAAAGTTTCTTTGGTTATTCAAGTAGAAAAGTTTTGTGTTTTTTTTTTAAATTTATTTCAGAGGAAGGAAGAGGGAGATAGAAACATCAATGATGAAAGTGAATCATTCATCGGCTGCCTCCCACATGCCCCACACTGGGGATTGAGCCCACAACCCAGGCATGTGCCTTGACCAGAGATTGAACTGTGACCTCTTGGCTCAACCACATCACCAGGACTAGAAAAGTTTTTAACTATTGTTAAACAAAAAGCAGAAAATGAGGTCATTAATCATTTGGATAATAATCTTCTCTTTTCTCACGGTGTCATATTCCTTGAAAATCAAAGCAATTCCTTATGAATAAGGCTTTTAATAAATTACAAATATGTAATAGGTCTTATTTATCTTCTTCCTAAACTACTTAGTGCACTGTTGCATAGCAACAATTTTTCTCCTCTGCTTCTTTGTTGGAAGTCTTAGAGTCTGAAATCTGCATTGACTTGGAAGAGCTTGGGAATTTTTCTGGTGCCAAGAGTGCAAATATCCATTGTAGAAATCAGTAGCTGTTAGTGTTTTCTTGAGCATCACTGACCGAACACCAATCCAGCCATCCTAAAGGGCAAAAGATAAATGGTGAATATGAAGTAGTAGCAAAATGAAGTAAATATTAGTTTATAAAACTTTATCCTGAAAACCAATAAACCAACTAAAACACTTTTAATAAATGCTTAGCTGCAAAGAGCACTGTAAGATGTATGATTCTTTGACGCTGAAAGTTTAGTACCAATGAGTGATAACAAATGTACAGATCTGTATAAACCTATTTAAACACAGAGAAGCAGAATAGAAAGGTATATTTGCATAGTGCTCTATAGATTTCAGAGTGTGTCCATGCTTATTATGACTAGTTATCAAAATACTAAGTGTACCGGTTAATAATAGCGGATTTTGTAATCAAAGAAAACACGATAATTTCAAGAGAAACATCAAAAGTACTTTATTCAAAGTAATGTCCACAGCTAGCTACACATTTCCCTCTCTTTCAGGTAATTTGTGGATACTGTCCCAATAGAACTTTTCTTGTTTTGAGGCAAACCATTCAGAGACCCAACTTTCCACTTCTTCGTACATTTTGAAGTGCTGCTCAGAAAGTGCGTGTGCCATCAATCAGAACAAGTGATAATCTGAAGGAAAAAGATCTGGTGAATACAGCAGGTGGGTTAATACTTCCCAGGCAAGATTTTTTAACGTGTCTTTAACTGGTTTTGAAGTGTGTGGTGGTGCGTTATCATGAAGCAAAATTACTTTGCTGTGTCTTCTGGCATATTCTGGTCGTTTTATGATGGAAATATGGTTCCAATTGATTGTTTGTTGTTGGTAGCAATCAATATTAATGTTTCACCTGGTTTTAGAAGCTCATAATACATCATACCATATTCCACCAAACGAAGAGCTTTGCCTACTTTCCGAAGCGATTTGGCTTTGCAGTCGATGTTGATGGTTGACCTGGACCCACCCATGATTTTGTGCATTTGGGGTTTTCAAAAGAAATCCACTTTTCATTGCCAGTCACAATTCGATGCAAAAAAGACTTTCTTTCGTGCCACTGAAGCAACATTTTACTTATGACTTTTCGGTTTTCCATTTCTCTTTTGTTCAGTTGATGTGGCATCCATTTTCCTTTCTTTAAAATCTTTCCCACTGCTTGTAAATGATAGGGAAATGTTTGCTGAGCAATATTTATTTAATCTTTCTACAAGTTGTTTTTTAAGTTTGACATGCATCTTCATCCAATAATGCTTGTAATTGTTGGTCTTCAAACTTTTTCAGTTTACCTGGACATCTTTGTCTTTCACACTGAAATCATCACTTTTAAAGCACTGAAACCAGCGTTCACAAGTATCTTGAGATGAAACATGTGCATCATAAGCTTCCTGAAGTATTCAGCAGCACTTTATTAAAACTCCCACAAAGCCCTAACAGGTTTGGCTCAGTGGATAGAGCGTTGGCCTGAAGACTGAAAAGCCCAAGGTTCGAATCTGACCAAGGATATATACCTAGGTTGCAGGCACATCCCCAGTTGAAGATGTGCAGGAGACAGCTGATCAATGTTTCTCTCTCATCGATGTTTCTAACTCTCTATCCTTCTCCCTTCCTCTCTGTAAAAAATCAATAAAAGGTATTTAAAAAAAAACCAACTTCTTACAAATAGGGGCACAAAATTCGACATTTTTAAGTGTACAAATATCTATGATGTTAACACCTTTAGCAAATTTGACGTATGAAGTTTTGAAGCTTGTTGTCAATACAACAAAAAAGCATACATATCAAATCGCATATATATATCAACATATGTGTAACTCCATCTATTGAAAAAATCCGCATTATTAACCAGTTCACCTAGTACAACCACTCTAAAGAGTAGACAAATCCACAGAGAAAACTGATGCCCAGTAAGTGTGAGTGATTGGTCTGAGGTGACACAACTGGTGGATCTCAAAGTCACATCTGCAGACAATACCAGGTTCTTCTATGAGAGCAAACTACAGACCCAGCCAAGGACAAGACATATGCACCCAATGTTATTCCAGAATAAGTGAAAAGACATGAAGGGAGGTTGACACAGGAGTTCTGCATCTACAGTCTGTATAGGTCAGATCAATCTATCATACATTTTAAACACCCCTTTGTGAGAGCATGAAACATCTCACATATACACCATATTTAGGAAATGCAAAGAATGTGGAAGGCTTCTTAGGAAAATACCATCTATATTTACAAAAGCCTAAGCAACTGTTATAACCAGTTGTTACCATGCACACTGACCACCAGGGGGCAGACACTCAATGCAGGAGCTGCCCCTGGTGGTCAGTGTGCTCCCACAGCCAACCTCCTGGGGCCAGCCAGTGGCCAGTGGCCAGCCTTGGTTCCTTCAGCAGCTGGCTCAGTAAACCTTGCCTCCTCTCCCGATCCCACCCAAGACCTTCAGGCCCTGGAATGGGATGGGGAACTGGGGTGGGTGAAAGCAGATGTGGCCCCTTTCCCAGGGAGGCCAAGGACTAGCTCCCTCCTTGGGGCTGGTGGCCAACCTCCTGTGCCTTGTTCTTCCCCGCAGCTGGCAGGCCCAAATTGGCTTGTGGTCCCTCTCCGTTTTTCCCTTCCCCCTCCTCCTTCAGGCTGGCAGGCCCCAATCAGTTGGCCCTTATCGGCCCTGATTGCTGGTCAGGCCTAGGGACCCCACCTATGCAGAAATTGGTACACTGGGCCTCTAGTTGTCTTATAAAACAATAATGGTTCCAAAATCATTTTAAATTGTTAGAAATAGGTCTAACCACTGTTGAATAGTAAAAGCAAGTAGGACACATGACTGTAATTCAGCCAAATACTTCTTTTATGAAGATAAAAAACAAGATAAAAAGAGCTTAATTAAATTGGTTTACATCGAATATAAAATTTCTTCAAAATTTATAGGAAATACCATCTATATTTACAAAAGCCTAAACAATAGGCTAGTTACTGAATTTTCTTTCATTGTTTGAGTAATAACACTGTCTTGGCAAAACTTCATTAAAATACATATATATATATATATATATATATGATTCTACTATTTCTTAAGAAAAACTGTCTATTGCCTCAATCTGATAGACAAGTTCAGTGAAGTCCCAACTAAAAATGATAAAGGATACAAACTATAAATTTAGTAAAACAAGTATGATAATTTTAAACTAAAGGAAATGTACCTTGCAACAAACCAGAAGGTTTTGTGACTGTTTGTGGTATATTATGGATCCTGGAATAACAGTCTGTCCTGTAAATTTTGGATCTAAAGAATGGAGCGGGGTGGGGACACAAGAGAGCGAGAATAATTACACTTCATTATGCTTCTTAAAGATTAAATCATCTTGGGAGGCAATGCTAATATTAGAGAGGACTCATTTGGTGATGATCTGACTCTGTAACCCAAACTTATGATGGAGCCACAGTATTTTGTGTGTACCTTGAACCCAAACAGAAGCTTTCTAAATATGTAAGCTATGAGTCTTTTACCCAGTCTCTCAAAGGTCAACCTAAAAATGCTGAATCCAGAAGTTTTGAGCATTTTGGGGAAATAACTGTCTACCAGTGGAGAAAAATACAGGAGGCTTAGGATAAAAGCTGGCCCCTTCATCCATGATTATACACATACCAATTCCTAAATTTCCGGGGAACCCCAACTCTGAACTACACCAGCACCTGCTGTGGCTTACTCCTTCAGTCCACCACATTGGGGGCGGGGGTACTGATGGGCCTCAGACAGTCCTGTATTGTGAAATGGCATACCTTGGCCTAAGATCTCAATGAGCTGTTCAGACATTTTCATTATGACATTCACCAGGATGAAATAAACCAAGTAATTTTGCCCCCTCTGAAAAGCTTAGTGTAGGAAATCACAGAGATTAAAACGGGATCGTACCACTGCTCTGCCTACTTCCCAGGTTCCTATGATGATTAAATAAGAAAATACATGTGAATGGACACTAAATGAATGTAATATATTACCATTTTTGAACCCAAACTAAAAGAATCCCTATTTTTTGTAAATGTGACCTATAGTAAACAGATACATTTTCAAATAGATTATAGTGAAAACATTTTCTATGTCAGCTATTCAAAAGTTAATACCAGTGAGGACTGAACTATTAACTTCTACCAAATCCAGAAGTTTAATGGTGTTATCCATCCAGAGTGTCTGTAACGGAATCTGCAAATATAATTAAAGAAGGGATGATTAAAGAAATGCCCATAACCCCCAAACCTTTTAACTACCATTCTGTGCCAATCAGTACTGACTTGTCTCCCAATTAAAGAGGAATTAAGAACTCAGTTTCTAAGTCTTACGCAACAGAATATAAACATGACCCTCTACCTCAGTCTCCAGAATTTATAAGATCTTAACATTAAACACTATTTTAAAATCAATGTTTTTATCTTTACTAGGGAAGTCCCTCAGCCCAGCCTACACACACTCTAATCCAGGACCCCTGGAGGGATATCCCTGTGGGATCGATCGGGCCTCTATTATTAAAAATCTAGAACATAGTTTTATAAAGAACTTTTTTTACTTAACCATAAATCATGGACAACTTTTCATTAGTACACACTTACCTATTTCACTCTTTTTTATCTGCTGTATAGTATTTCATTTTATGAATGTACCATAATTTATACAACCAATATCTTTATAATTAATATTCATTATTTTTAATTTTTTGCTATATAAAATTGTAAAATGTGGTAATAAATAGCCTGCTAGATATATGTTTGAGGACTTTTATATATTTGAAGAATTTTATACATATATATTTGAGGATAGTTTTTTTTTTTAATTAATGGCTTCTTTTTAAAAAAATACTTTTTTATTGATTTCAAAGAATGGAAGGGAGGAGAAATAGAAACATCGATAAGAGAGAAACAGTGATTGGCTACCTCCCACAGGGATTGAGCTTGCAACCGTGGCATGTGCCCTGACCAGGAATCAAACCTGTGATCTCCTGATACATGGGATGATGCCCAACCAACTGAGCCACACCAGCTGAGCTAGTTATTGTTTTTTTAATGGGCTACCTGGATTAAAAAACATCAACATTTCACTGTTAAAATGCTGATAGTAGAAAAAATTGACAATACAGTGGTGCCTCGAGATACGAGTGCCCTAACATACGAGATTTTTGAGATACGAGCCCGTTGAGCGATTTTTGCTTTGAAATACGAGCAACATTTGAGATACGAGTAATTGTGCGGATCAGCCAGCTGCACACGACCCACCAGTTTACCACGCCTCAAGGTTACGGAACGAATTAAACTCGTATCTTGAGGTACCACTGTATATTATTGTTTATTAGTGATGCTGAGGAGCATTCCATATATTTACTTGTAATTTTATTTTTATTTATTTTTTAAAAAATATATTTTATTGATTTTTCACAGAGAGGAAGGGAGAAGGAGAAGAGAGAGTCAGAAACATCGATGAGAGAGAAACATTCATCAGTTGCCTCCTGCACACCCCCTATTGGGGATGTGCTCACAACCAAGGTACATGCCCCCGACCAGAATTGAACCCGAGACCCCCCAATCCGCAGTCCGACGCTCTTTCCACTGAGCCAAACCGGTTTCAGCGTAATTTTATTTTTTATGAAAACTACCAATTTATGCTCTTTGCTCATTTTTTAATAAAACTGAGTTGTTCATCTTTGCTTATTAATTTGTGAAAGCCTTTTATATTTTTAGGAAATTAGCCCTTTAATCTTGAATGTGTTATGAATCTTTTCCCAGTTAGTTGACTTTTTACAATATTTTTTTATGCATAAGTTTTTTATATTTATGGAGTAATATCAGTCTTTTCTCTCATAACTTCAGTGGTTCATGTCATGCTTAAGGAGGCCCATCCTATAGTTCAAGGTTATTAAATATTTAATTGTGCTTTCCCCTCATCTTTGGTGGGGTTTGTAAAAAAAATTAAATCCCTGATCCATCTAGATTTTATTTTGATTTTAAAAGGTAGCCCTCTAAGGGTAACCAGTTGTCCCACTACTATTTACTAGATAGTCCATCTCACCCTTTCCTGCAATGTGAAATGCCACCTTTATCATATAATGTATATCTGACACCCTAGAACTTGATTTAAAGATGTTAACAAAATTAACACATATCAGAAAATAAGTTCTCTCAATTTTCTAAATTAAAAATAAGTTTATTTTCAGACTGTGTAGTTTGATCTTATTTCATAGGTAAAGAAAGTGAGGCCCAGCTATTTTTCCCAGAGTTAAACACAGCTAGTTAGTAGCTGAGCCAAGGATCAGAATCTGTGTTTTTCATTCTCAACTCAGTGCTCTTTTTATGAGATCCCTTAAAGGAGACATTTAATTTTTAGAAGAGTTAAGTGGTTGCAAAGATTTGAACATTAAAATTAAAAATATTAAAAGTTCATAGTGTTCATATTTTTACAGATGACACATTTTGCTTCACTCATATTGCTTCCAACAGAAGTTTTTTCATGTGTGTAATCTCATTCTTTCAAAGAACTCAAATATTTTACAAACATGCTCACTGACTAAAAAGAGATTTATATATACTGAGAGCTATGAATGTTAGGAATATAATAAAAATATCCAGATCTCTTTTTAAAAAAATATATTTTATTGATTTCTTTACAGAGAGGAAGGGAGAGGGATAGAGAGTTAGAAACATCAATGAGAGAGAAACGTCAATCAATTGCCTCCTGCACAGCTCCTACTGGGGATGTGCTCGCAACCAAGATACATGCCCTGGACTGGAATCAAACCTGAGACCTTTCAGTCCACAGGCCGACGTTCTATCCCCTGAGCCAAACCGGTTAGAGCCAGATCTTTTTTAAAATTGATTTGAGAGAAACATCAATATGTTGTTCCATTTACTTATTTATTCATTGGCTGCTTTTTGTATGTGCCCTGACTGATCAAACCCGCAACCTTGGTGTACTGGGACCATACAATAACCAAATGAGCTACCCAGTCAGGGCCCCCAAAATACAGTTTTTATTCTTGAGGAGGTAAAGCTTATCTTCATCTATCATCAGAGCATTGCAGAAAGGAAAGGGATGGTACGATTATAGTCATTTCGGTGTCCACCACCATTACCATCAAAAGTATATGTTCGCATGGATTTAAATTCATAGTTTATCTCCTTTGATCTTGACATTTCTGAACAGGGTAATTAACCCCATTTTAGAGGTAAAAAAGCAGAAGCTCAGACAAGATAAGGGTTTTGCTCTTCATAATAAATAGCAGCTCTAGAATTTAAATCTCACCTACTGGCTCTTTTTATTATAGCACCAGCTTTCCTCAGTGGAGAGGAAAGGTGAATTGCAGAAATAAGGATCATCATGTAATAATATATATCTCCTAGTTTAACTTTTTGAGGAACTGTCAAATTGTTTTTCACAGCAGCTGCACCATTTTACATTCCCACCACTAATATATGAAGGTTCCAAACTTCTCCACATCTGTTTCAACACTTGGTACTGTCTGTTTTTTAATTATAGTGATCCTAGTAGGTGTGAAGTGGTATTTCAGTGTAGTTTTGACTTGTATTTTCCTATTGACTAAAGAAGTGAATCATGTTTTCATGGGTTTATTGGTAATTTATATGTCTTCCTGGGACATATAAATTTCCTAATCAGGTTATTTGTCTTTTTTGCTGTAGAGTTTTAAGAGTTCTTTATATAATCTGGATACTAGATCCTTATTAGATGTATGTTTTACAAAATATTTTCTTCTGATCTATAGGTTGTCTTTTCATTTTCTGGGGAATGTTCTTTGAAGCCCAACTGTATTTTTTTTTTTTTTTTTTTTT
>PVJN01046537.1:0-16393 GCA_004026805.1 Lasiurus borealis
CGGGGGAGGGGGGGAAGGGAGGGGGGGAAGGGCTCTGGGCCAGGTGCAGGGGGAGCTCACCTTCCCCGGGTTGGGGTTGAGGCACTGGACCGAGTAGATATGGCTCCTGAGGGGTAAAGGAGGGAGGGGGGTCCCTGAGGTACAGACCGGCTCCCCTCCGAGCCCCCGCCACCAGTTTCGGGGCCTTGCTCTCACCTGCCCAGCCCGGCTATGAGGTCCCCCAGGGACTGCTGGAAGCGGGAGGCCAGGGTGGGTTTGCCTTGGTCTCCCCCGCCCTGGGGCTCCGCTTCCTGGAACAGGGTGCCCACCAGCTGTGGAGAGAGGATGCTCGTCCACACCCCGCCTGCCCCCACCACGAGGGGTTAGGTGAGCGAGGGTGGACCAGCCCACGGCACCCAGACCCTGGCCAGCTCAGGCCATGACCCAAGCCCTTGAGCAAGAGTCTCCAGGCAAGAAGGGCAGAATGGGGGACAGAGGGCGGGGCGGGGGGCAGGGGCACCTGGAGCTGGCTCTGAGCAAGCATTTCTACCACGGCAGGGTCCAGGCGGTCCCGGTTCCTGTTTAGAAATTTGTGAACCTGCAAAAGGCAAGGTGGGGAGTGGGGGAGGGAGCCAGGGCGTGGAGGCCGCTCTCTTGGCCAAATGTCCTGCCTCTCCCCTCGGCGTGACAGGCCGCCTTTGTCTGTTCGGTGGCCGGGCTGAGAACACGGGAAGTCCACATGCAAAGCGATAAAGCTGGACTCTCATCTCACGCCAGGCACACACGTTAACTCCGAACGCCTGGATCACAGACTGAGCGGGAGACCTGGGGCGAAAACGCTAAGAAGACAACATGGGGCAGAAACCCCTGTGGCTCAGTGGATAGAGCGTCGGCCTGCGGACTGAAAGGTCCCAGGTTCGATTCCGGTCACGGGCATGTATCTTGGTGACGGGCACATCCCCTGTAGGGGGCGTGCAGGAGGCGGCTGATCGATCTCTCTCTCATCGATGTTTCTAACTCTCTTCCTCTCTGTAAAAAAATCAATAAAATATATATTTAGAAACATCGATCAGCTGCCTCCTGCACACCTCCTGCTGGAGATGTGCCCACAACCCAGGTACATGCCCTTGACCGGAATCGAACCTGGGACCCTTCAGTCCACAGGCCGACACTGTATCCACTGAGCCACAATGCGGTCTTATTCAGCCATAAACGGAGGGAGACTCTGACACCTGCTATAATGTGGATGAGCCTTGGAGACAGGCTTAGTGTGATAACTCAGACATGAAAGGTGCGTGTGTGTGTGTGTGTGTGTGTGTGTGTGTGTATTCCATTTATATGACATACCTAGTACAGGCGACTTTACAGACAGAAAGTCTGATTACCAGGGGCTGGGGGTGGGGGGCAATGGGGAGTTCATAGGCTGACACTCAACTACTGAGCCACACCAGTTGGCTGTCCCTCCATTTTTAAATCTTTTGTGACCTTCAATACAGTTTTACATTTTTATTCAATCGCCACGTGTTTCGCTTTCTTCCTTTTCGATGTGACTTTTCTGGAGGTGTAGCTGACCTAGTCCTTTTGTGTCTTGTTTGGCTTAGCTTTGGGATGGTTTGTATTTTTTCTTCTACAAGCAAAGATGGCCTTGGAGAGAGCCTCCTTCCCTCCCTCCCTCCCGTCACCTGCCAGGTGACTCAGCTCCGAAAGGAAACACCAGGGACCCCGTGGCCTCCCTGACTCCCCGATACCTGGTAGGTGACGGCCCCTGCGTAGTGTCGCACGGTGAAGATGGGAAGGGGCAGCTGGGGCTTGGCATAGCACGGGTGGTCGCCATGGTGATAGTGGCACTTCTGCAGGAAGGTGTGGTCGGTGGCCTGGCAGGAGAGACGCTCCCTCAGGCCCTGCCTCCCTGCCCCGGGCCCCGGTGCCGCCGTGAACGGAGGCGGCTCTGCGTCTTCCCAGGGCGCCCTGATAGGAGTCGCCGCTGCGAACCCCAGTCCCTGCGAAGGGCGCCTCTCTCTTCCCGGGACTGTTTGGACAATAAAGTGCTGTTGGAGAAAGACACAGCTTCTCACACACGGAAACCGCCTCCGTCAATAAACACCGATCGTTGCAAGGTGCGGGGACTTGAAGACAGATGCAGCGGGCACGCACAGCTGCGGGTGTTTCTGCACCAGTCTTTTCTTTTTTTTTTTTTAAGATATTTTATTGATTTTTTTTTTACAGAGGAAGGGAGAGGGATAGAGAGTTAGAAACATCAATGAGAGAGACATTGATCAGCTGTCTTCTGCACGCCCGAAGTGGAGGTGTGCCCGAAACCAATGTACATGCCCTTGACCGGAATCAAACCCGGGACCTTTCAGTCTGCAGGCTGACGCTCTATCCATTGAACCAAACCAGTTTTGGCTGCACCCGTCTTTTTAAAATATTTTTTTTTATTTACTTCAGAGAGGGAGGGAGAGAGAGGAACATCGATGTGAGAGAGAAAATCCATTGGTTGCCTTCCCTATGCTCCCTGACCGAGGATTGAATCTGCAACCTGGTATGTGCCCTGACCGGGGACTGAACCGGGACCTTTCGGTGCACAGAACGACGCTCCAACCGAGCCATGGCGGCCGGGGCTACATATTAATACTCTTATATTAAAGTTATATTGACCAATGAAATATGATCACGTTCGAGTACTTTATTTCTGCTTTTCATCATTATTTTCAGCCTCCGATGAAATGGGAAAACAGGAAGGTGTCACCTTATATCCGAGGTTGTGCCCGAGAAGGCTCACGCTGCACACATGTTCTCGTGGCCCTGCACATCCATGCACCAAGCCATGCAGGTGTGGCTTAACGTGTGGGGCGTGTGTTCTGCGTGTGTGTTAACACCTCTCTCCTGCTACACTGCAGACTCCAAGAGAGGAACTGGGTTATTTATATATATATATATATATATATATATATATATATATATATATATATTTATTTATTTTTAATATATACAGTGGTACCTCAAGATACGAGTGCCCTAACATACGAGATTTTTAAGATACGAGCCGTCGAGCGAGCGATTTTTGCTTTGAAATACGAGAAACATTTGAGATAGGAGTAATCATGTGGATCGGCCGGCTGCACACGACCCACCAATTTACCTCGACTCGAGCGTCTCATAGTTTCCCACGCCTCAAGGTTACGGAACGAATTAAACTCGTATCTCGAGGTACCACTGTATTTTATTGATTTTTTACAGAGAGGAAGGGAGAGGGATAGAGAGTTAGAAACATCTAACAGATGAGAGACAGATATTGATCAGCTGCCTGCTGCACGCCCCTAATTTGGAATGTGCCTGCCACCAAGGTACATGCCCTTAAGTGGAATCGAACCTGGGACCCTTCAGTCCACAGGTCGACGCTCTATCCACTGAGCCACACCAGTTTCGGCAGGCTGGGTTCTTTTTGCTCACCTTTTTATCCTGGCACAATTCCTGGCACAGATATTTATCCATTTAATGTTTACTGCCCCCTTAGCCATGTACCAGGCACTGAGACGGGACTGAAACCTTCAGAGGACGGTCCCGTCTGCCCCAGGAGTCAGTGAGCCAATACACAGAGCAGTGGCCATGGACTCAGTACCGTCAATTCTCAGGCCGGCAGCAGGGGCAGCAGGGAGCCGAAGTCGGCGGGGTGAAGGCAGCGAGTATGTGCTCTCCGCCCAGGGGCCGCTCAACCCCCTCCTCTGAACCCCTCCCTTCCGGCACGAGGGCCTCCCTTCTGCAGCGAGGACTTGAGGAACCTGAGAGTCAGGCCTCTTGCTCAGGTCACCTCGCCCAGGGTTTGAGCCCCGTTTGGCCAGTGGGAGGGTCTCCGGACCCCAGCCCCTTACTGCTCCTCCCCTCGTCCTGCCACTGGGACTCACCTGGGCCAGCCAGGTCTGGGCGTCCAGGATTCGCAGGAGGCTCTGGGGCTGCTCTACCAGGAGGTCCAGGCAGGATTCCCTCGGAGGCGGGGGGATGGGCACCCAGGGCAGCATCTCCCGCCGACACTCCTCCTGGGAACGCCAGCGCGTGGCCGTGGAGGGAGCCCACCCCCGTTCACGGGCGACCGCATCGGAGCCAGAGCGGGGATGGCCTCCCGTTTTCCGGATGAGAAAACCGAGGCTCAGAAGGACTGAGACAGCCCACAGCAAGCGGGCTTTGGGGTAGAGCGCTCGGGGCAGCGCCCGCCCTTTGGCAGAGATGGCCTCGGTTCTGAGGGTCCCCCGGCCCGGTCCGCGCCCCGGCCCCTCACCTCCTCCTGGGCCAGCAGCCTCTGGCTGCAGAAGAGCTGCAGACGCTCGCTGGCAAGGTTGTTGCACAGCTGCTCCAGGCCGTTCACCCGCAGGGCCTGGGGGCACGTGGGCAGTGAGGTGGGCACCCACCTGAGGTGAGGGCACCGGGCAGGGGTAGGGGGTAGGCACACAGGGCTGCCTGCTTTCTCCCCAGCCTTCAGGGAGGAGCGGTGCCCCGGGGCTAATGGTGCCTCCTGTAGGGTCAAGTGCAAAGGCCACAGCCAGGCCTCCCCCTAGGATTCCACAGCCCTGCCCTCTGCCTCCGCATGGGCCACAGACACCCCGGTTCTGGAAGACTCCTTCGCCTGCGACCTCGCTTGCTGGCTATGGGAATCCCACATCCTCCTAAGCTGGGCTCCAGGCTGCTGCCTCCGGGAAGCCTTCCGGTATTCCTCCGGGAGGGGTCCCAGACTCCTTCCTGGGTGCCCCCCCAGCAGAGTCCCCCACTTCCTGTAGCTTTGAACAGAGGGTTCTGACACGCTCTTACACACACCAGAGCACATGTGCACACGGGCGCACACGCATGTGTCATGGGCACCCAGGACACCCGGGAGGGGCGGGCCGTGAACAGGGCCGGTCCAGGGTGGGGCTCCCTCCTGTCCTAGGGCCAGCGTTCGGCAAACTCATCAGTCCACAGAGCCAAATAGCCACAGGACACGGTTGACATTTCTTTGGAGAGCCACATTTTTTCAACTTAAACTTCTTCCAACGCCACTTCTTCAAAACAGACTCGCCCAGGCTGTGGCGTTTTGTGGAAGAGCTACATACTCAAGGGGCCAAAGAGCCACCTGTGGCTCGCGGACCGCAGTTTGCCGACCAGTGTTCTAGGCCCGAGGAGGGCAGGATGGCCGCCCCTACGGAGTGTGCAGCCGACTCACGGGCCACCTCCGGGCCTGGCAGGCCAGTAGCCCACCACCAGGGCCCTTCACAGGGAAGCTAGCACTCCTGGGGCCCCCGGAACGAATCAGGATGAAGTGGGCGCCCTCTCCTGACCTCCCCCTCCTCTCCCTCCGCCAGGAGTGACCTCAAAGCCATAGACGTCGGCGACAGTGATGGTTTGCGTGCTGCCTCCCTCCCCGGGCGGGGCCAGCCGCGCGTTGGTCCTCCTCAGAAGCCAGGCGAAGAGCCGCGAGTACAGGCCCTTGGCCAGGGCGTCCCTGTGGGCACGGGCTGTGAGCCACGGGCAGCGGAGCGCCAGGTGAGGCTCCGGCTCTCTCCGGCCCCCACGGCACCTGGCATCCATGGCCCGCTCCAGGGGCAGGGATCTTGAGGCGGGGCCGTAGGGCGTCTCCTGGGAGCAGAGGGCGCGCACGTGGCGGGTCAGGCCTCGGCCCCCACGGGCACTCAGGTTGGTCCGGCCGGGCCCACACCGCCCCGGAGCCCCCAGCTCACCGTGACCCTCCTGGTGACAGCCCCCTCCAGGCGCTCGGGCGGCACCCGCAGCAGCCGCGCGGCCGTGTGGATCTCGGCCCAGCTGGACACGGCAGCCACCTCCCGGGACTCCCTCTGGACAGGGAGGGAGGGAGGGAGCAGGGAGCGCTCTGCCCGGGCTCCGCAGGGCAGAGGTGGAGAGACGGGTCTGGGCTGGGTGCCCGTTAAGAGCTTGAGTCCTGACTTCACCTCTTCGCTAGCTGGCCCCCCTCAAGGCCTCTTTCCTCTCTGACCCGCCCGCCACTGTCTTATTGCAAAAGGGGAAACACACCCCTTATTGTGGAGAGGGCTCCCAGGTGGCTGAGAGATACGGGCCGCAGGAGCGGCCGCAAGTAAACAGAGCTGGACCAGGTGCGTGTAATTGAGTCGGTTCGAAGCCCATGAGAACGTTGTCAACACCTTGACCACGCCCTCACTCGGCCTGGTGGAATCTGGCTATAAAATAAAGACCTGGCTTGCAAGCCGTGGCACTGTCTCTCTAATCAGAGGGCAGCGTCCCACCTAGCCCCAGCTTTATTCACTTGTCTGTCTTTTCTTTTTTTTTCTTTTTTAAAAAAAATATATTTTGTTGATTTTTTATAGAGAGGAAAGGAGAGGGATAGAGAGTTAGAAACAGCCAAAACCGGTTTGGCTCAGTGGATAGAGCATCAGCCTGCGGACTGAAGGGTCCCAGGTTCGATTCCGGCCGGGGGCACGTACATTGGCACATCCCCAGTAGGGGGCGTGCAGGAGGCGGCTGATCGATGTCTCTCTCGCATCTATGTTTCTAACTTTCTATCCCTCTCCCTTCCTCTCTGTGAAAAATCAATAAAATGTATTTAAAAAAAAAAAAGAGAGAGAGAGAGTTAGAAACATTGATGAGAGAGAGAGACATTGATCAGCCGCCTCCTGCACGCCCCCCACTGGGATGTGCCCACAACCAAGATACATGCCCTTGACCGGAATCGAACCTGGGACCTTTCAGTCCGCAGGTCGACGCTCTATCCACTGAGCCAAATCGATTTTGGCTTATCTGTCTTTTCTAATCCTTTACCGCCCCGACACAGGTTCACCCCTGGTTGTGCTGACATGACACACTTATGTTCCAGGGTTATGTCCTGAGAACCAAATTAGAAAACGCATGTACAGTGGTTTACACGGCGCCTGGTACACAACAGCCGCTCAGTTAGTACCGGGTGTGCTTCCTGGGGGGAGGGGGGTGGCAGCTGAATGGGACAGGCAGTGGCACAGATGCCAACACTCTATAGGTCTGTTGCCCATCTGGCCATGGGGGTCTGCCTGCTTCCCAGGGCAGCTGGGAGGCCTGGGGCTGTACAGACACCCACATACACGCCTGGGCATCGTTAGCGCTGCCCTGATTGTGCCCAAAAGCCGCATGGGGTCCAGCGCCTCGGGGGAGCCCACCTCTGACGAGGAGAAGCAGATGTTGCCCAGCTGCAGGATGGCAGCCAGCACGGCCCAGACTGCGGTCACCTCCTCCGGGCACAGGCCCAGCGCCTGCAGGGCCTTCACCAGTCCTGTGAAGTCCTGGGCATCCTCCTTGCCCTGGAGCCGGCAGGCCCGGCCCTGCAGAGCACAGCGGTGGGCAGCCGGGTCTGGCCCCCCCAGCCTGGCTCTACCCCAGCTCCTCTTCAGACCCCCCCCCGCCAAGACCCCCTCCCCGGGCAGGCCCTGCTGCCCGCGCACACTGTGGGGACCCCGCCCCCACCTGGTTGAGGTAGTAGTAGGTCTCCGGCTCCTGCAGGGACAGCTGTTCCCGCTCCGTGGGGTCCAGTCCCACCAACAGCTCGTAGAAAACATGGAAACTCCGCTCAGCCTGGGCCTGGGTGGGGAAGGCCTAGCTTAAAGGGACAGTGACCGGGCAGCAAGGATAAGGCAGGCCTGGGGCCTAGGGCCCTGAGCTCCTCCCCCCAGTGGCCCCTCCCTCTTTTTTAAAAAATATATTTTATTGATTTTTTACAGAGAGGAAGAGAGATAGAGAATTAAAAACATCAATGAAAGAGAGAGACATCAATCAGCTGCCTCTTGTACGTCACCTACTGGAGATGTGCCCGCAACCAAGGTACATGCCCTTGACCAGAATCGAACCTGGGACCTTTCAGTCCGCAGACCGACGCTCTATCCACTGAGCCACACCGGTTTCGGCCAACGGCCCCCCCCCCCTCCCTCTTTCCCCCTCTAGGAGCTGGGAAGGGGTGAGCTGTCTTACCTGAAACACCACCCTCGAGGTCTCAAGCAGATAATGTGACACAGAAGCTCCCACGACGGCCCCCCTGTGGGCACAGGACACTGAGGGGGGGGTGCCCAGGTGCAGGCAATCCCAGGGGCCCCGCTCAGAATGGGACCCCCATGGGCAGCAGTCTCAGGCCCCCAGGGAACGGGGGAGGGTGGCCCCTGTGCCCTCACTTACTGCTGCAGGCGGAGACGCAGGACCTGGCCGAAGCGGCTGGCGTTGGCGTTGAGGACGGTCTTGGCATGGCCGAAGCTGCCGAGCCAGGCCAGCACATCATCCGGCTGATGGGGAGGGGCATTCGGATCACCCCGGGAGAGCAATGAGCCACCCCCTGGTCAGGCCTCCCAGCTGCAGGCGCTCTGGGCCCGGGGACTGGGCTGGTGCCCCCAGCGCAGGCAATGCCAGGGGCTGTCCCGGCGGAGAAGCCAAGGACCCGAAGATCCCTCCCCGCCGGGCCCAAAGGAGAAGGGTGGTCCCCGGAAACGGCCAGCGGTGCCCCCACCTGACACCCTCCGTCCCTCGGCTGCCGCTGCTCCAGGCCGCTCAGGAACCGCACGATCTGTTTGGTGGCTTCCGTCTTCCCGGAGCCACTGTGCCCGCTGCGGGAGGGAGGGGCTGGCAGGGCCTCCGGGGGTGGGAGAGAGGGGCGCACATCCCATAACCCCACTGAGCCGATGGAGTGGGGACATGCCCCTGAATGCAGAGAGGCCCCGGGCATGGAGACCCAACTGGAAAAGTCCCCGAGGTGCCCGGAGCACAACCCGCCGAGGCCCGAGCTGCACGCGGTGGAGCAGAGCGGCTGTTCCATACAGACCCCATCCCCCCTCCCCAACCCCCGGTCCCAGCCCCGGGGTGGCCTGTGGGTTCAGGGAGGGGCAGCCGGCCCTCACCTCAGGAGAATGCCCGCGTCCTGCCCCGTGCTCTGACACAGCCTGTAGGCTGCTGCCCCCACGGCCAAGATGTGTCTGGGGAGGAGGTGGGGGGCGGTGAGAAGGCTGCAGGGGCTTCTGGGAGGAGGCGGGAGGCGCCCACCGTCCCCAGGACCCCGGCCCCTGGGACCTGCGGGGGCTTAGTCGCCAGGGGGGGGGTGAGCGAAAGGCTGGCGGAGAGGTCACTTACGGGGTGGCACTGGGAGCCTTCCTGGGGCGGTAGCTGGCCAGGACCTCCGGCGAGAAGACGGGCGGGGGCCAGTGGGGGTTCAGAGCGAGCAGGAGGGGCCCCCCAAAGGTCTGGGGAAGGAAGCACAAGCTCTCGCCAGAGCATGGAGGGGCCAGATGGAACGGGGTTCAGATGCTCTGGCCTAGACCCCGGCCCCACGCTGCAGGGGCAGAGAAGAGAGGCCCTGGGGTGCGGGAGGGCCCTCTGGCCCCAGAGAAAGGGAGTCCCCGCCCGCCATCCCCTCGGGGGGGGCCCCCTCATACGTAGATGCGGCCCAGGCGAAACCTCTTCTTGAGGCACAGCAGCACGGCGCTGTCGCACAGCGGGCTGTGGGTGAGCGGGCAGCAGCAGGGGGGCGGGGGGGGGGAGAGGGGGGAGAGAGGAGGCCCCGGTTACTGGTGTTCTAATGAAAGGAAAGGAACTCCCCTCCATCTTGTCCTCTAGGGCTGGGCCCCCTGCCTAGACCCCCTCCCTTTTCTGGGAGCGGCCACAGGGGTGCCAGCCATGTCCTAGCTTCCCCGACCACCGCCCGAATGGACCCATGAAGCTCCAGGAACACAGCGAGGGTCCTCATGATGCTAAACCACAGAAAGACCCCAATTCAAGTGACCAGTCTCTGTCACCCTCGTCCCTCTCCCAATTATCCTGCCCCATAAAACTCATTGTCTCTCATCTCGCCTCACTGCTGCGCCAGAAAGAGGCGGGGAGCCAGACCCGGGTTTGAATAAAGACTCTTTGCTTGCCGAGACCGGTTTGGCTCAGTGGATAGAGCGTCGGCCCGCGGACTGAAAGGTCCCGGGTTCGATTCCGGTCAGGGGCATGTACCTTGCTTGAAGGCACATCTCCAGTGTGGGGTGTGCAGGAGGCGGCTGATGGATGTCTCCCTCTCTCATTGATGTTTCTGACTTGCTATCCCTCTCCCTTCCTCTCTGTGAAAAATCAATAAAATATATTAAAAAAAAGAAAGACTCTGCTTTTGCATCGGAAAAGGCTCCTTCGTGGTGGATTATTGGGGACCCCGGACTCTGGGCATCACACTGCCACTGGCCGCAGCGACACCGGATAACTCGTGCTCCTCTCTGAGCCCCCCCAAACGGCCAGCGGCGGCGGCGGCTAGGTGGGCAAACTGGGATCTGGGCGGGGATTAGAGAAAGAAGTTCCAGGCAGGGGCACCTGCTGGGCACTGCCATCTGCCCCGAGCCTGGCCACTTTAGTAAGGCTCCGTCCGTCCCTCCGTTTGTCCCAGAAACGGGAGGTGCCCAGGCCGGGCAGGTGGAACGGGCACTCACCGCAGCCGCGCCAGGTCCTCGACGTCTTCCAGAGGAATCCCTGGGCTCCCACCCTGGGCCTCCGGGAGGGAGGGCGCCTCCAGGCCTGGCCCAAGGCCCAGCTCCAGGTCCCGCTCCAGCGCCGCCTCGGCCTCGTCCTCCGGCTCCCAGGGGTCCTGCTGGGACCGGGAGGAGCCTGGGCGCTTCTCCAAGGCGAGCTGGGGCAGCAGCGAGTCTGCACCAGGCCCAGGGGGGTCCTCGCGGGCGCTGCCGTCGGGGTCCCGGGGGTCCCGCGCCCAGTGCACCGGGGCCTCCGCCTCCTCGGGCTCTGCTTCGCTGCTGGAGCCGCCGCTCCCGTCCCTGGGGGCCCCTGCACCAGGCCAAACGCGCCCCTCCTCCCTGGAGAGGCCGTCCTCAGACGCGTCCTCCGAGCTCGGGCTGCTCGACGCGCGCCCCGCCCGGTGGACCCTCGGAAACACGACGGCGAACTTGGGATCCGGCGTCTGGTCCTGGTTCCTGGGAAGGTCCGGGCCGGCGGGGCTCTGCGCGCCGCCCTGCAGGGAGCTCGGGCTGCCGGCAGGGGGAGCCCGCGGCCGCCCGCGGAGCCCCACGACGCCCGCCAGGCGCTGCCCTAGACGGCGCCGCAGGCCCCGCCCCGCGCCCGCCCGTGGCCCCGCCCCCGCCCGTGGCCCCGCCCCCGCCGGCCGCTCCGCCTCCTGCCCGTCGCGCCCGCGCAGCCCGAGCAGACGCCAGAGCCAGCGCAGGAGGCCCAGGGCCCGGGCCACGCGCAGGAGCCTTTTCTTGAGGCTGGAGGCGGGGCGGGGGCCCGCAGCCTGGGGAGCGGGGCCCGGCGGCGCCCTGGCGCGGAGCCGCTGCAGCGCCACGAGGGTGGCCAGCGGCGCTGCGTCCCCGGGCGCGTCTCCCGCTCCGCCCTCCGCGGCGCCCTCGCTCCCCGCCGCCGCCGCCTGCACCTTCCCCTGCACCTTCCCCACCTGGCGGCGCGGAGCCCCGGCCGTCGAGGCCTCGGCTCCCCCGGGCTCCGCCTCTGGCTGCGCCCCCTCGTCCCTTGTGTCCCGCGAGGTCGTGGGGGCGCCGGCGGGGCTGCCCTCGAGGGGTTTGCAGGTCGCGGCTTCGCTGCCCGGCTCGGCGGCCTCCGTGCCCGGTCCCGGTCCGGCCTCCTCCCGCCTCCCGTCCGTGTCGGACGCGGAATCCGCCGTCAAGGAGCCTCCGCGGGAGCGGGGCTCGTCGCTGCTCCCACCGTCGCTGCTCCGGGGCGCGCCCGGCCCCTGCGCTGCCGCCCGCCCGGGGCGCGCGTCTCCCGAGCTCGCGGTCGTGGCCTCCGAGCCGGGCCGTGGCTCCGGGCTCCCGCCGCGCTGGCCGCCGCTTCCCCGGGCCTCGCGGGCCTCGCTGTCGGCGCAGGAGCTGCCCGGGTCCGCGCCCGACGTGTCCCCAGCGGGGCTCCGGGGCGCGCGGCGGTCCCGCCCCGCGGAGGGTCCCCGGCCTTTGCCTTTCTTCCTGCGGCGCTGGCGGCCGTGCCCGCCGGCTCTCCCCTCTCCTCCGGGCAGACTGTCCTCCCGGCGCCCCGCACGGCCGTCCCCGGGCCCCCCACTGCCCGGCCTCCCCTGAGCCGCTGGCGGGGACCCGGCTCCAGGCGGAGGGGAGCCGCCCTTGCCCCCCGCGGTGGGCTTCCTGCGGCCCCCGGGGGCCCCCGGGTTGCCCTCCGCATCCACGACGGGTCCCGCGCCCCGAGCCTTCCCCCGGGCCTGGCGGCGGCCCCCGCTGGCCGCGCCATCCGCGCTGGCAGAGCCCGACTCCTGCTCCCCCGAGTCTGGCCTCCTTGGTCCCCCGGGGCCGCGGGGCGCTTTGCCCTTCCTGCCGCCCATGGCAGGCCCGGGGGAGAGGGCCTTCCCGGTGGCTCCCGCCTCTCCTCTCCCCTTCCCTTCCCTGCGGTCTGGCTGCCCTGTCTCCCGCAGCCCGCTGCCCGGCACCACCCGCTTCTGCTCTGGCTCTGGCGGGGTCCGGGGTCTCCGGCCTCCACACCCCCTCGGCCCCCACAGGAGCATCAATAATGCAGTGGCCGTGGGTCCTGACCCTGCAGCACAATGAAGCAGCGCCCGGCAGGAAAGAGGAGAAGCCGCAGCTGCGGACAAAGCCCGGGGACAGGGCCACCGCGCCACCAGGCAGTCGCTGCCAGCCAGGCCGCCTGGCACCGGGCCACACGGGGCTGCGCGGCTGCCCTGCTTGTGGGGCCGGGGTGAGGGGCACGGGAAGGACCTGTCTGAGCCCCCCCTCAGTCCTTGGGCTCTAGGGGGCACCCACCGCCGCCCTGAGCCCCTGGATTGCCCAGAAGACGGGACTGGGCTGAGCTTGGCACACACTGAGCTCTGCCTGGGTTTTGTCAGTTTGTGGTCTTTCTTTGAGGTTGTGAAATAGAATTAAAGAAACCAGCACGACATACATGTACACCTGCAGCTGCTCAACCTGACACTCACCCCCAGAGCAGTTCTCTCACCATCTTCCTCCTACGTTGCTCATTCACCCCTCACCTGCTTTGTCCACTGGCATTGTGGATGCCTGCACCCTGTGCCCCAGCCCTCTTCTCACTCTACCCCCCCTCCTTCCAGAACCATCTCCTCCTCTCCAGCCTTGCCCATCCACCATCAACTCCTTGGGGTGTTTCCCAGGAGCCAGTGCAGTGCGGTGATGTTATAGACTCTCCTTTAACCCTGACCGCCCTCTGAGGCGGCCCTGTTATTCTGCCCATTTCACAGAGAAGTAAACTGAGGCCCAGGAGTCAGGTCATTTACCCAAGGTCATACAGCCCATCGCTGGCAAAGCCAGTGTCCCGTGGTTAGGTCTGCTTGACTTCCAAGATCCAGCCTCTAGACCAGGTGTCCAGCTGCTTGGACACAGCCATGGCCCTGGAATCGGCAGTGACCCTCCCTTCCCTGCTCATTCATCTCCTCTATGGCAGTTGTCAATTCCTCTCAAATACCTCCATTCTGCCCCGACATCACCTCTCCCCGGACTGCTGCTGGGAGGACCCTTCACTTCTCTCCGTCCCCCCCCTCCCACCCAGCTTCCATTAACCCGCTTTCCAAGAAGGCCAGGCCTTCCATTTGTGAGCAGCTATCTGTAACATCATTGACCTCACACTCAGTATGAAATGTTTCCTTAGAACTAAAACATGCCAACTGAAATCTGAGCGGCATTAGCTAATGTTTCAAAGCACAGCGTACTTAAGACAAAGCGCATCCTTAGTGAGTGCGGGTATCAATCCATTATCAATGAGTGTGTGTGTGTGAGTGTGAACATCTCGTTCAGCCTGCTCAGTCAGATCCTCGCTGCTGCCTCGAAGCTTCCTCAGCCCCGGAAGGGCTGGCTGTGCCAGGTTCTCCCCAGTTCGGTGCTTGCGGTATTACCATTACCTTCAGTTCTTGGCTTCTTGGCAGAAACTTCATGTCACTGGTTCATTTGTGTGAGTGAGTTTAGCTGACCGGATTTTTGTATTTATTATTTATTTTTTAAATATATTTTTATTGATTTCAGAGAGGAAGGGAGAGGGAGAGAGAAAGAAACATCAATGATAAGAATCATTGATGCGGCCTTCTGCATGCCCCACACTGGGGATTGAAGCTGAAACCCGGGCCTGTGCCCTGACCAGGAATTGAACCATGACCCTCCTGGTTCATAGGTCGACGCTCAGCCACGGATCGGGCTGGGTGTCTTCCCCTTGACAGCAAGGGACTCCCTCTCTCTGACCCAGGGAAGTGGTCAGACAGACTCCACACGGTTAGCTCCGGCCATTTATTCCCACAGAGCACAGCCGGGCTCGACACGCGGACCGTTAGCTCGGCTTCAGATGCTGCAGCAGCGGGTCCTCCTGAGCACCAGCCCGGTCCCCGGACGCACCCCCGGGCCAGAGGCGGGAGCCAGCTCATGGCTTTAGGTGGGAACGTCTGCATCATGGAGAAACAGGCCACTGGGCCAGCGAAGAGGTAATAAGGTGTTTATTAAAAACTTGTCACCCAGAGGCAGTTAAAATTTATAATTTAAAACCCAGCCCACTACAAAAGCAGGGGGAGGGGTGATAAAAACTGTGCAACATTGACAAGAGGACCGGGACAGACAAGGCCCGGGAGGGACAGCCCCGAGGCCGGCCCCCCCCCCCCCCGGGGCCAGGAGCAGCAGCAGAGTGGGAGCTGAGCGAGCCCCGCCTGCGGCCCGGCCCGGCGTGGCCTCCCCAGTGGCAGTGCCCGGAGGGAGGGCCTCAGTAGTGTTTCACCGCACCGCCTGCGCACCCGGCCTGCTCACTTGGCTGCGGAAGAAGAGAGACCCTCAGGAGAGAGAACCTGGGCGGGACGGGCCTCTGTCCCGGACCCTGAGCCCAGACTGGAGGTTTCCGGGACAACCGGGCACGTGTCAGGGCTGGATGGACGCTTGGCCAGTGGAATCTTGGGGAGGGGGGCTCTTTCTCCCGTCCCTCCCCAGGAGCATCCCCCCCCAAGCCGCCCCCCACTCCACGCACAGCAGTCCTCAGGGCCCCTACCTCCCCCATTGCTGAGGCTCTACCTCATGGCCACCTGCTGGGAGCGCCAGTCACCATAGCTCCTGCGTGGGCAAAGACAGGGCAGTCACCCTCCAGGGGACCGGGGGTGGCAAGGACACTCATGCTCGGCGCTCCCCTGGCACCAGGCCCCCCCCACCCTGCAAGTGGCAGTGACTCACCCCCGGTCTCCCTCCAGGGTGCTCTGGATCTCCTTCAGGACCCCTGGGGAAGGGAGGCTGGTGAGGCCAGGGCGGGTGCTCGCAAGCCTGTCTCTTCCTCTCACAGATGGGGTGCTGGGTGGGTCTGCCCCCCGCAGGTCCCCCCTGGCCTTCCAAACTCCCCCCACGGAACAGCCCTCCCGTCCGTCCCCAGCTCCCGCCCAACTCACTCTCATCATTGAGCAGCGCATGCTCCATCACGGGGTCCGGCCTCTTCTCTGCAAGGCAGAGGCCAGGTTAGGGGAGCCCCGAGCCCAGGTCACCCCTGGCTGTTTCTACCCCCAGCTTGCGCGCATACACACACACACACACACACACACACACACACCTGTTCCCCTGGGGTCCCCTCTCCTTCCATCCCACGTCTGCTCCCACACTCCCCTGGCCTGTCTTACCTTCTCCATCACTCTGGCTCCCTGAGTTCCTGTAGGGGAGAGAGAGTAAAGATGGGGGGCACTAGGCTCTCTCCTCTGGTCTCCTGAGCAGGGGAGCCTGGGGGACAGCTCACAGGGAAGGGGCGTAGGAAGGGGACAGAGAGCCAGACCAGGAGGGCGGGCGGAGCTCACAGGGAGGGGGGGTGTTGGCAGCTCCCAATGGCGCATCAGGGGGGTGAGGGTGAGGGTGAGGGGCTGAGCCAAAGGCCACCTGCCCTTTCCCCACCTGGCGCGGCCCAAGGCCCTTTCGGGGGCCGACCCGTTGCGGGGACGACTGTGGCTCTTGGCTTCTGCAGAATCCACCAGACACCGGGGCTCCACCAGCCACTTGGTGGACAGAGAGAAGCGCTCAAACTCCGAGGGCGAGATCAGGTAGAAGCCTGGGGGGCGGGGGGGGAGGGGAGGCAGACTAATAGGTGAGGCCAGCCTGGTCCCAGGCCCTGCGGCTGCCGACAGTGGGGCTTCCAACCAGGGCACTGGGGCCAGAGCTCCCGCCAAGTTCCCCCCGAGCCCGGCCGTGGCCACCGCCCTGGCTGCCCCCCAGCAGCCCCCGCAGCACAGCGGGACCCCGGCCCAGCCCGGCATCAGCGGCGGACGAGCCCCGCCCGCACCTTGGCCGTGTTTGGTGAAGACGCAGGAGGCGATGCCGCTGACGTCCTCGCGGCGGATGCAGCTGTACCGCACCTGCGGCTTGAGCAGGGGCAGCGAGACCACCTGGATGTCGCCCAGGTTGGTGAGGACGGCCAGGTGGTGCTCGCCATAGTCCTCGGCCCGGCAGCTGCCGAAGTGGGCCACGCTGACGCGCCG
>PVJN01046538.1:0-16393 GCA_004026805.1 Lasiurus borealis
TGAATATAATAGAATCAGGAGCACAGAAAGGGAGTGGACTGTTAATTCTTAGGGGGAAAGGGGTGAAGGGTGTACAGGGAGAGACTGGACAAAAATCATACACCTATGGATGAGATCAATGGGAGGGAGCTAAGGGCAGAGGGAGGGGTGGGAGCTGGGTGGAGGGGTGCTATGGAGGGGAAAAAAGAGAAACAAATGTTATTCATATTAATCTGAATAATAAAGATTTAATTTAAAAAGAAAAAAAAAGAGCTAAAAATGCCCAGAACTCTTCAATGGCACCTGACACACTTTTATGTAAAGGTCAGGCTTATAGATTATGCATCCATGATGCTCAAAAGTGAAAGACCAAGTAGAAAGCTAAGACCTGGAGAATCCTCATTTGCTCTTCTCTGTGGAACACATTTTTTCTTCAAGTGGGACCAGGCCAATCCCTTCACACTCCTTTGCCTCCAGGGTCAGAGGCATTTTACAACATTAAATCTGATGATGCTACTGTCTCCAGGCAGGGGCTCTCTCACGCTTTCAGCAATTGTTGTTAGGACATTAATCTACCAGAAATGCCTCCACTGTCTGAGACTGGCTGCAGCAGAGTTCCAGTAGGAAGCGCTCACCCCACCCCCACCGTACCCCCGCCCCAAGGTTTTCTCAGATCCTTCCCCTGTCCATCAGGCCTTCTATCCTCTGCTGCATGACTTTTGAGATCAAGGCCAGTTCCTAGAGGAGCAGGTCCACACACACCTTAGGGCTCAGGACCTCAGAAGGCTTTTTATTTTTGGAGGATTCATCATTTTCTTAGTAGGAGTTCCATTTAGGAATTATAATCCGTAGTTAAACACCACAACAACAGTGCCAAGCCCACTGGCACTCACTGGAAAAGCACTCACACACTTCTTTGCAGGTTGGACACAAAGCCCCCTGATTGAAACTTTAATCCTAGGCTTCTCTAAACAGACTTTCCCAGTAATGTTACAAATGTGTTTCTTATACCCTAGTTCAGTGGTAGGCAAACTGTGGCTCATGAGCCACATGCAGCTCTTTGGCCCCTTGAGTTTTTAGCAAAGGCCAGCATAGGAGTACCCTAATTAGGTTAATAACAATGTACCTACCTATATAGTTTAAGTTTTAAAAACTTGGCTCTCAAAAGAAATTTCGATCATTGTACTGTTGATATTTGGCTCTGTTGACTAATGAGTTTGCCAACCACTGCCCTAGTTCATAGACTGATCCAGGCACACCATTAGAGATATGTGTCAGTGAATGAAGAAATGAACAAGTCAGCCTATTGTGTGTGCTGCCATTTGTGTTTGCTTGTGAAATGTTATAATATAATGTCTTTAATTGGGGGAGCTTGGAGCATTCGTTTATGAAATGGATTGCCAAACTCACCTTTAATACAAATTCATTCTGGGAATTTTTTTTCAAACTCTTCATTACAGGTTTTACACAAATGAACAGTTCATGGAAACCATTAAAGTCCACTGTGTGGGACAAATCTACTCTGAGCATTGGCACATGTATTGATGTTGTACATTAGGCCACAACTTCATACTTGCATTACTTATTGGGACTATGTCTCAGTCTCAGATAAACTACCAAGGTGAACCTCACGTGTGGGAATGCTGATATCCTTTGTGAAATCTTATTCCATTTCTTGGGAAAGCATTTTGGAGCATTCATTACATATTAGAAGAAATTTCTTGTAGTCCTGATACTGTACTAAGGATAGTTTGCCAAAATTGCATTTGGTACATTAAATTCTAAGAGGGGTAAAACACTTTTCTACAGATTTTTCAAAATCCACAGCTTATTGGAAAGCTACAGTGTGACTATTCTAGATAGAGTGTGCTTGTAGCATTTATAACTTTATTGATTATACATAATGGTATAGACAAAGATATGCATTAAATATTTGAAAATAGAGGCCCAGTGCATGAAATTTATGCACTGGATGAAGAGGGGGATCCCTCAGGCAGACCTGTGCCCTCTTGCAGTTCAGGAGCCTTCAGGGGATGTCTGACTGACGGTTTAGGCCCACTCCCTGCTTAAGCCATCAGTTGGACATCCTTAGTGCTTCCACGGAGTAGGAGGGGCTCCCACCACCGCCATTGTGCTCACTAGCCATGAGCCTGGCTTCTGACTGAGCAGCACCCCTGTGGGAGTGCACTGACCACCAGGGGGAAGCTCCTGCATTCAGCATCTGCCCCCTGATGGTCAGTGTGTGTCACAGCAACCAGTCATTCCATTGTGTGGTTGATTTTCATATTAGCCTTTTATTATGAACTAAAGACCCGGTGTACAAAATTCATGCATGGGGGCAGGGGTGTCCCTTAGCTCAGCCTGCACCCTCTCCATCTGGGACCCCATAAAGGGATATCTGACTGCCTATTTAGGCCTAATCCTACTAAAGGAGCAGTCGGACATCCCTCTCACAATCCAGGACTGCTGGCTCCCAACTGCTCACCTGCCTGCCTTCCTGATTGCCCCTAACCGCTTCTGCCTGCCAGCCTGATCAGCCCCTAACCACTGCCAGTCTTATTGATGCCTAACTGCTCTCCTGCCAGCCTTTGCCCCTAACTGCCTTCCCCTGCAGGCCTGGTCCCCCCCAACTGCTCTCCCCTGCAGGCCTGGGTCCTCCCAACTGCCTTCCATGCAGGCCCAGTCACACCCAACTTCCCTCCTCTGCCGGCCTGGTCACCCTAACTGCCCTCCCCTGCAGGCCATCTTGTGTCTATATGGGGGCAGGATCTTTGACCACATGGGGGCAGCCATCTTATGTGTTTGAGTGATGGTCAATCTCTATATCACTTCTTTATTAGATAGAATAGAGGCTTGGTGCATGGGTGGAGGCCAGTTAGTTTGCCCTGAAGGGTGTCCTGGATAAGGATGGGTGTTCCCTTGGGATGTGGGGTGGCCTGGGCAAGTGGCCTGTGGTGGTTTGAAGGCCGGCCACACCCCCCAGCAACCCAAGCAAAGGCCCTGGTATTTGAGATTTATTTATCTTCTACAATTAAAACTTTGTTGCCTTAAGAGGAGGACTGGGCTGGCCAGAGTGTGCAGAAAGCTTGGCTTCCTCCATCACCAGGGGCAATCCAATCCTCCCTCCATGATGGCAGCCATTGAAACTTTGTTGCCTTAAGTGGAGGCCTGGGCTAGCCAGGGTTTGCAGAAAGCTTGGCTTCCTCTATCACCAGGGGCAACCCAAGCTTCCCTCCTGCTCTCTTTGTGGCTGTAGTCATCTTGGTTGGGTTAATTTGCATACTCACTCTGATTGGCTGATGGGAATGGCTGGTGGGCATGGCTGTGGGTGTAGTGGAGGTACTGTCAATTTTCATATTACCCTGTTATTAGATAGGATGATGATGATTTATTCCACTCTTTGAAAGAATACACAGGTCAATCTAGTGTGTGGAACACTGCTTCTTTCTGTAAAATATAATAATGTCATGCCATTTGCATGGGGTCATTCATTTGCTCCTTCTTGTCCAGCCAAACTATTTGCCAGAGCAGCCTCTAGGAACCCATCCCAAGGCAACACTCCCAAGTCCTTTGCTGATGCAAGTTCTCTGACTGTGGAGAGAGTGTGAGCAAGGATTCTCTCCCCTGCCAGGAGGCCACTGAAAGTTGGAGGCTGAGCCCTCGTGTAAAGGAGTCTTTCCCACCACTGGAGCTACATGTCTTCCTCCAGCCCATGCAGGATCCTACCAGCAGCCTCATCTGGCCTACACTCCCACTCAGCTGCAGCAGGGGAATCCAGTCCTTCTCCATTCCAACTTCCTCTCCTGTCACATTGGCAAGAACCAGACTGTAGCCTTGTTGGACCTCCCAGGGCTTTGGGTTCGAGTGAGCCTCTGCTCTCCTGCAGGGGGCACACATCACATCTTTGCAGAAAGAAAGAGAGGTGAGAAGGCCCAGCCCAGAGGGGATAAGGCCCTGGCAAGGTCATCCAGCGGGGGAAGGGGCACAGTCTGGGCGGATGGTCTGGCTCCTCAGGGCCCACATGGGAGAGGGTCTGGGGAAGGGGAGGAACGTTAGAAGGATGTGCCAGGCTCTGTGAGAAGAGGGCTCTGTCCTCTCTCTCCAAGCTGCTGCCTTATTCCACTCACCTCACCTGGACATCCCCTGAACCCCCCCCGCCCCGCCCCTGCTGCAGACATGGAGCTGAAGGAGCACAGAACGGTGGCAAGTGGCAGAGTTGGGCAGGTTCTTCACACACATGCCTCCAAAGGGCAGCACTCCAGGGGGCCAGGACCCATGTAACAAGGGCTAGTCCCAAGGCCTACGCCTCCAGACACTGCTTGGCATGAAAGTCACATGGAAGTTTGCCACTTAAAATATATTTTAAATTTTGCTGTCTTACAAAGGGCAGACACCCCTATGCAGAGGGCTCCTTCCTACCAGGCCCCAAAGCCCCGGGACCCTGTGCAGACAGGAAATGGGCTGCAGAGCACCGCAGGGCAGAGAGCTGCATGCAGGGCACACTCATGGACACATGGTCCCTGACACATGCACAGACATACATACAGCCCACCAGACAGGCCCCAGCTCAGAGCCTGGCACAGCTGCCACACAAACATACCACATGTATGTACCATGTTCAGAGGGATAAATACACACATGGTCTCCCACATACAATTACTCACTGCCTTAGGCCAAGGACTCACATATGTGTGTAGATATCACCTCACATCCAGGCACACAGAAGCATCACCCGCACACACTCCACCTGGCCATGTGGACATGCCCAGGTCTGAGGGTCCATGGGACTCCTGCACCAGCAGTGCTGACGTGTCTGGCCGGTGTCCGTCCTGAACACTGTGCCCAGCCATACAGCCTGGTGAACATCCAAACCTATGCCAACATATAAAACACACACACACACACACACACACACACACACACACACACACGTATAGGTAAGCACACATGCATACCATGCATGTATCTATGTTATCATCCCAGATCCACACACACAGATTGTCCTATGCACACATCTGTACAACCACACGTTCATGCGCTTACTGGCAAAGTAATCACTGTATGTTTCATTTGAGCACAGATGAGACATCCCACATGAACACACACACTTGATGCCCACTCTCTCAGCCATACACACCTTGCTGGTGTGGCCTTCCCACAGGTCTTCAGCCACTCCCACCTCTGGGCCTCCATGTCCAGGCTACTGAGAAAATTCTTGGAAATCCCACTGCCTCAGAGGGCAAGGGTAAGAGCAGTTTGGAACACACACCTGCTCAGCACAGACCACACACCAAGTACACACACATGCATCCACATACACACTTGCCACATGCCACATGCACTCAAATGTGCACGAGCACCCCCACTCATCTGTGTGCAAAACATTCAGTAGATTAACATGCTCTACACATACCACACGTGGGCACACTCCCTCGCACCCTCCCAGGAGCCATAAGAACCATGCTCTGCACACACCATAGCCTGGCCCAGCCACCCTCTATCCTCAAATGCTTTAAGGAAGGAGACTATTTTGGTCTTCAGCACAGGGAGGAGAGGGCAGATGAGTGAAAACACAGTCCCTGCCTTTAGCAAGAGATGATAGGCAGAGAGGGGCTGCTCCCTGCAGGATCTGGGAACTAAGCCACCTGCATGGGCTCCAGAGGGGACAGCGGAGCAGAATGCACCTGGCTACTCCAAATCACCCAAGACATGAATTCTAGGGTCTCTGGCCTCAGCGTTGGATGGAGAAAGTGGAAGGCTGGTCCACCCAGGCCTCAGCTTCTCTCTGTCCCCAGAGTCCCAATCCCTACTTGCATGACCTTTCTTACATGCTGCATCAATTTCCCACTTGAGCCTGAGTCCCTGGTGCCTTCAGGCTGTGAGCTCTCGTGGAGGCACAGGTTAAAGCAGCCAGGGCAGGCAAGCCCAAGAGCCACCAGCTCTCTAATACCAACTTCCTTACGGACCTGGTTACTTGGAGGGCAGCGCACTGAGCTGTCCTGGGAAGGGGCCTGGCTTTGTCCCCAGGTCCAGCCCCCCACTCTCCTCCACCCAACTGGCTTCTCCACAAGAAGCAACCTGCACTGGGAGCTGCTGGTCCAGGTGCCTGTTTCTAGGCCAGCAGAGCTCATAGCACCAAACACCTTCTTGGGTGTGTGCTGCTTCTAACCCTTCAGTGAGAGATCACATCTCTCTGAACACTGGTCCTCTCCATTCAGGCAGGACACAGCCTGGCTGCCACTCATGGGCTCCACCCTGCTGCCTGGGGTCAGGGGGAGCACCATCAGCCTGGTCTCTGCAGAGGGGCTGTAGGGACTTCATGGTAGAGTCAGGAAAGGGGTACAGGGGAGTCCTAGACCATGAGGAACTGAGCCAGACCCATGGTCTCTCTAAGGCACAACCCCTCTGGGCCACACAGGGTGGGCTACCAGGCACTCTCCCAGGAGCACCCACTCCTGCATGTCTGCAGCGGCCCATCTCTGTGGAGGGGTGGAGGCCATGGGCCAGCAAAGGAGAAAGCAGCAAACAAGGAGAACCCAGGGCTCAGGGGGAGAGGGGCCCTCTGTGGCAGGCAGGGCTCACATAAGATCCTGATGGGTACCTCTAAAGTGCAAAGTCAAACTCCAGAAATGAGCTTTCTCCTGCCCCAGCACCCATCTCCGGGGCACCAGAGCCTAATGATCATTAAAGGGCCCTGATTTTCCCAGCACAAATGGGACCTAACACAGCGGTGAGTATAGGGGCCACAGCAAGGGCTGCAGGGGCGAAGGTGGCCCTGGCCAGGCCTGGCCCTCACTGTGCAGCCTGGGCCCTCCAGCCTTGGGACTGCCTGCATCCTGGCAAACAATGAAATTCTATGTATCTTTCTTTTTTTGTAGCCCATGAATTTATAAAAAGTTTAATCACATGTTAATTTTTTTGTAGAGTCTTCCTCAAGCTGAGATTGAGAAAGTGGAGACCCTTGATTTCTCCCCGAGTTAAAACCAGCGGGTGCCCTGCAGCCAGTGGCCACACCCGGATCTGGCCAGCTGTGGAGCCCTTTGGGCGAATGGCAGCTCTACCAGCCCCTGCATGAGCCTATGAGGCCAGAACTGCCCGCTTCCACCGCCCAGGCTCCTGCCAGCCTCCCAAGGCCACTGTGAAGCACGCAACATCTAATGTGTGACTGAGTCGGTAACCAGGGCCCCTGGCCCATTCTGTTCTGCTCACACCCAGGGTCTGTCCCTGGTGGTGGAAGCTGCCCCATGGCCCAGGACCACTCAGATCTCCGACTCCCGCCGGTAGGGCCGTGGCTCCAAGGCACTGCTGCCGGCAGGGGGCCTGGCAAGGCTGAGTCTAGCCTGAGGGCTGCTGGCCGGGTCATCCTCAGCCGCGTCCTCCTCGTCAGGGCTCATGAAGGCCAGCTCGTTCTCATAGCAAAAGGAGCTGGTGCCGGGCAGGAGGAACTTGCTCTCTGCCAGGTCTCTGGCGCTGCAGCGAGGTGTGGCAGGCACCTCGTAGGTCTTGTGGAAGCGCGAATAGTCGATCTTGTACTGGTTCTTCTCCTCAAAGAGGACAGGCTCGAAGCGGTGGCCCCAGAGAATCTCACTGGCCAGGTAGGAGCTGCGGGCCTGCGTGGTCATGGCTGTGGCCTCCACCATGCCTTCCAGGATCACCACGATCTCGAAGTCGTCTGCCTCCAGGTCCTGCCGGCTGATGCCGAACAGCGGGCTGGCCTCATCAATCTCGTGCAAGATGGTGATGGGCGACACCAGGAAGATGCGGTCCAGGCCCTTGTCAAAGCCCACGTCCATGTCCAGTTGGTCCAGCGGGATGTATTCGCCCTCCTGCGTGACCCGGGGCTTGATGAGCTGGGCCCTCACATGGGCTTCCACGATGTGGCTCTTGCGCAGGTTGCCCACACGCCACATCAGGCAGAGCCTGCCATCCCGCAGCGCCACTACTGCGTGGTGGCTGAACAGCAGCGTCTGTGCCCGCTTCTTGGGCCGGGCCATCTTGGCCATGATGGCGCCGATCATGAAGGAGTCAATGATGCAGCCCACGATGGACTGTGCTACCACCATGAAGACGGCCACGGGGCACTCCTCCGTCACGCAGCGCAGCCCGTAGCCAATGGTGGTCTGTGTCTCGAGGGAGAAGAGGAAGGCGGCCATGAAGCCGTGAACGTGCAGCACACAGGGCGGGCGGCCGTGGGCCTCGGCCGGTTCCAGGTCACCGTGCGCCACGGCGATGACCCAGAAGATGACGCCAAAGAGCAGCCAGGAGGCGAGGAAAGCCAGCGAGAAGAGCAGCAGCATATAGCGCCAGCGGATGTCCACGCAGGTAGTGAACATGTCGGCCAGGTAGCGCTGTGACTTCTCATCCATATTGGCGAACTCGATGTTGCACTGGCCGTTCTTCTTGACGAAGCGGTTTCGGCACTTGCGCCGCGTGTGCACCTTGCCGTTGCCAAAGCCATTGGTGCCCGACATGGTGAGGAGGTGCAGCCCGTCCTCTGACAATGACACGATGTTGTAGGGGGTGGCCTGGCCTGCTGCGGTCATCCCGGGCGCGGGGCAGTCATGGCTCCTTGCCCGCACGTCAGCTCCTGGAGGGCGGCTCCTGCAACAGAGAGGACAGTGGATGTCCCACACAGGCCTAGGAACTCTCCCCCCACCCAACCCCTACCCCACCCTCAATGTGGTTGGCAGATATTCTGACCCTAATTTACCCCCAACAAAGACCTGATTCTCTCCCAGGGCCACTCCGATCACCACCCCCACCCCACCCTCCTCTGCTGTAAACAGGAGAAAGTGAAAAGCACTCAAAAGTGTCACCATCTTCCACCCACGCAGGGAAGCCCTGGCCCAAGCAGCCATGATGCACCCAGCACACTGGGTGGCCTTAGGGCCTGCACTCAACACCATAGCCACACAGACATTGTTCCCACAGCTGGCAGCATCATCAGCCCCTGGACACACAGACCAGTGGCCACCCCTCCCCCCAGTCCCCTGGAGGCATCTGCAGGCTGGCAGCCATAGCACTACCTGGCCCTATGGGCATGGAAACCACCTGGCCACTTGCACTGGGGACACAGGTGCCCAAGATGCCATCTTGTCTCACTGGGCTGAGCCAAAAGGAGAGGAGTACCTGGCGGCAGGCCTGGACAGGGAGACCAGAAGCTGGGCAGGCATAGTCCTCCCATCAGCGAGGACTCCCAGCACCCTCACCATACCTTACTATGAGGTCAGAACTAGACAAGGCTGGAGCACTGACATGTCCAGAAAACAGTGAGGCCCCAGAGTGGAGGCCGCAGGACAGCCAGCTAGGAGCAGGGGCAGCAGGCGACTGGACACCCACCAGAGGCTCAGAAATTGGCAGTGACCCAGCCATGAGGTGGCAACACAGCAGTCAGCCCTGGCTTGCTCCACACACCTAGGAGACAGGTAAGAGTGGAGCCCTCAGGCTGCAAGGCTGCACACCCCTTCTCCCACCGTCTTGGTCCCCAGATGCTGCTGGATCCCACTTGAGCTGGCATGTGCAAGGTGCTCACACGGTACTCACTGCCTTCATGAACCACTCCTCACGCATAGGGAGGGCAGGCCACACACTTGGCAAATGCTACTAGTCATCGATCCCAGGAGCAGCTGCTCAATCTGAATACGGGGCTTCCTGTCTTAGGGCCCAGATTCTGCTGGGGCCTTGTCTCCTACTGCCTTCCCTCTCCCCATCCCATCCCCTATGCTCCACCTGCCACCTCGCCATAGGTCTGAGGAGCTGCGGTTGGAGCCACGATGGTGGGTGCTGCTTCTGTCTGGGCCAAGAGGCAAGGAGATGGGGGGAAGGTGCCAGGGTCAGGGTACACAATGCCAGCAGGAGGCTGCCAGATTGCTGGGGGAGGGGGGGTTGTGTGGCCCAGAGAGCTTGAAGGATGCAGAGCTATTCCAGTTGGGGCTGCAAGCAGCTCAAGGCCTGCATGGGACAGAATCTCAAGAAAAAAGGCCAGAGAGCCCAGCCTGGTACTGCTCCTGGCCATTGAGCAGCCTCACACTTGGCCGGCGCCCAGGTAGGTGGGCACCTGGGACCCACCCCAGCCATGCCACACAGGCTTGGGAACCCCTCACCTGCTGATGTTCCTCCTAAAGCCACATAGAGAGTATCAACAAGATTCTGTTCACACCCACCCCCTTCGGAGCTGGAAATGAGGGACACAGAGCCCTGGACAAGCCAGGTCACTTGTCCAGGTCTCCCTGATGCTAAGGAGTGAAGACAACATTGTCTCCTGGAATGCAAAAAACAGGAAACAATGGTAATAAATTACCTAACATACAACTCAAAGAGCTAGAACAAGAGCAACAAGAAAAGCAGAAGGAAGGAAATAGTGAAGATCAGAACGGAGATAAACAACTTGGAGACCAAAGAAACAATTCAAAAGATCAACAAAACAAAGAGCTGGTTCTTTGAAAGGATAAACAAGATTAATGGACCTCTCGCCAGGCTCACCAAGAAGCAAAGAGAGCAGACCCAAATAAACAAAATCAGAAATGAAAGGGGAGAAATAAAACATACCCTGTGGAAACACAAAGGATTATTAAAAAATATTATGAACAACTCTATTCTAACAAATTGGACAACCTGCAAAAAATGGACATTTTCCTAGAAAAATATAACCTTCCAAAACTCATTGAGGAGGAATCTAAACATCTCAATAGTCCAATAACTATGGAAGAAATTGAAGCAGGCATCAAAAAGCTTCCAGCAAATAAAAGCCTGGGACCAGATGTCTACACAGGAGAGTTTTACCAAACATTCAAGGAAGAATTAAAACCTATCCTCCTCAGACTATTCAAAAACATTCAAGAAGAAGGAACACTTCCAAACACCTTCTATGAAGCCAGCATCACCTTAATACCAAAACCAGATAAAGACAACACAATGAAAGAAAATTATAGGCCAATATCTTTCATGAACATAGATGCCAAAATCCTTAACAAAATTAAAGCAAATCGGATCCAGCAGTACATCAGAAAGATCATACACCATTACCAAGTAGGATTCATCCCAGGAATGCAGGGATGGTACGATATCCGCAAATCAATAAACATGATACATCATATAAACAAATTGAGAGATAAAAATCATATAGTCATATCATGTGATGCAGAAAAAGCATTTGACAAAATCCAACACCCTTTCTTGATAAAAACTCTCAGCAAAGTGGGAATAGAAGGATCATACCTCAACATCATAAAAGCCGTATATGATAAACTCACAGCTAACATCATACTCAATGGGCAAAAACTAAAACCATTTCCACTAAGAACAGGAACAAGACAGGGATGCCCACTCTCACCTCTCCTGTTCGACATAGTACTAGAAGTACTAGCCATTGCAATTAGACAAGAAGAAGAAATAAAAGGCATCCAAATTGGAAAAGAAGAAGTAAAGCTGTCCTTATTTGCAGATGACATGATATTATACCTAAAAAACCCAAAAGAGTCCATTCCAAAACTAATTGACTTAATTAATGAATTCGACAATGTAGCAGGATACAAAATTAATGCTAAGAAGTCTGTGGCATTTCTATACACTAATAGTGAAATTACAGAAAGAGACACTAAAAATGCAATCCCATTTACCATCACACCAAAAAATTAAGATACTGTACCTAGGAATAAACCTAACTAAAGAGTTAAAATGCCTATATGCAGAAAACTACAGGACACTGAAAAAAGAGATAGAGGAAGATGTTAACAGATGGAAGAGCATACCATGCTCATGGATTGGAAGAATCAACATCATTAAAATGTCCATACTACCCAAAGCAATCTATAGCTTCAATGCACTACCCATTAAAATACCAACGACATATTTCACAGACCTAGAAAGAATTCTTCATAGATTCATCTGGAACAAAAAAAGAGCATGAATAGCTACAGAAATTCTGAGAAAGAAGAATAAAGTAGGTGGGATCTCAATACCAGATTTCAAGCTATACTACAAAGCAACTGTTCTCAAAACAGCCTGGTACTGGCACAAGAACAGACATATAGACCAATGGAATAGAATAGAGAACCCAGATATACACCCAAACCACTATGCTCAACTAATATTTGACAAAGGAGGCATGAAGATTCAATGGAGCCAAGATAACCTCTTCAATAAATGGTGTTGGGAAAATTGGACAGATACATAAAAAAGAAGAAGAAGAAGAAACTGGACCACCAACTTACACCAAATACAAAAATAAACTCAAAATGGATACAGGACTTAAACATTAGAAAGGAAACCATAAAAATACTAGAGGAATCCACAGGCAGCACAATCTCAGATATATGCCAAGAGAACTTCTTCACTGATACTGCTCCAAAGGCAATGGAAGCTAAAGAAAAAATAAACACTTTTGGGAGAGAAAATGGCTGCGAAGTAGACAGACATATCTGGAGCTTTGTCACTGGGCAGAGGGAGAGAGAGCGGCTGAGAGTCGCACTGGTAGTGTTTGTTGGCAAGTTGGGAGTCAGTTATCCTCCAGGAGAAGGTGGAGGATTGCTGGATGGGGCTCTCCTGGCCAGGCAGCCCCACTGCCAAGAGGATTTTGTCTGCCGGAGCCACCAGCATGAACACAGAGACCGCACCATCTTGCAGAGGGATGTGGATGTCTGCGGCGGTCTGAAGCCTGTGGCTGGTGCACCCACCGAGCAGCCGGGGACCCGGGGACCCAGAACTCTGCTCTCCAATTGGCACAGACACGCGGCAGAATCAGAGATCCACAGAGCACATGGAAAGGTCAGATTTCGCCTGAGATAAGAAGGAGGTGGATGTCTGTGGAGGTCTGAAAGATGCGGCTGGTGGAGGCACCCATCGAACAGCCTGGGATCCAGAGTATGGCTCTCTAGGTGGCACGGACGCGTGGGCAGCGGATTTGGAGATCCACGGGGCGCACAGAAAGGTTGGATTTCGCCTGGGAGACAGGCTGCGGGAAAGCTGCCTCTGGAGAGGTCCGCGTAGGTGGGCAGGGCGTGATCCCTAAGTGTGGAGGAAGACTCTCCGAGCTGTTGACAGAGGGGAGCTCTGGAAAATGACTCATTTTTTTCTGGGGCAGAGGGACAGCCTGGGAGTTATTACAGTGTCCCGGCTGCAAAATCCCCACAAACTGGCTTTGAGAACCACAGAGTAGCAGGATCTGAGCACAGCCTAGAGAGGCCCTATGCTTTGTTTCAGAGATCAATTCTGAAACACTGCCACCCTGTGGATGACACACAAATTTACTCTCGCATAACCAAAAGAGAAAAAAGAGATTAAAACACCACAGGGGAACACAGGGAACTGCAATACCTTCCCTACTGGGAAACAGGAGTGCCCAGCAGAATAAGAGTGGAAGTGAATGACCATCCTACTTTTTTTTTCTTTTTCCTTTTTTCTTTTTTTTTTTTCTTTAATTTTTTAAAATTTTTTATTTTTCATTTTTACATATTTTAATTAAAAGACTATTTTTTTCTTTCCGCCTCAATTGATTTTACCTTTTTAATTATTACATTTTTGTTTTAAACTAGTATTATTAATTAGTACTAGTACTTTACCTTTTTGGAAAAAAACAAGTTTCATTTTGTTTTCTTTTTATTTTATTTCGGGATTAGAGTTCTACATTCTATTTTCATCTTTCCTTTAGCATAACTTTACTCCAACTCACCTCGACCTTTATGCCAACACTTTCCTCCCAACTTTCCCCATTTTGTTGTCTTGTTCCTCTTTCCCTTTTCCAACTTTAGATTCCCCCTATTCTTTCTCTTTACCTGGTTAAAATTTCACCCTATTTATATATCTAATTTCAAATCCCCTACTACAAGTCCATATGAACCTCTCTCTTCTTGTCTTCACTAGCCAAAAAGTTGTTTTTTCTCGATGTCCTTTTGTGGCTATTTGCCTGAAAAATGATTATATTGATTTTTTTGAATTTTTTGTGAGATTGTTTTACTTTAATCTACTGGTTTTATTTTGCTTCTTGCCTGCTTTGTTTTTTACCTCTCTTTTCCCTCACGTACCTCGATACCACTTGCTATTTGCAGTCTGTATTAATCTCTTGGTACTGGTTGCTGGCCTTTACTGGGATTAGTGACTGTTCTATTGGAGTTTTCTCCTGACATCTATAGTTTGTTCCCCTTTTCTCTCTTATACATTTTCTTTTCTCTCTGACATTTTTCTCTACTTCTTTTCTTCTCCTTCTTCGCCTTTTTATTTTCTTATTTTATTATATTTTTTGTTCATTTATTTATTTATTTTTCTTTTCTCGCTCTCCGAATTTGATTTTGGCATTTCTTTCTTTTCTTTTTTCCTCATTTTCCTCTTCTTCTTTCTCTATTTACCCCTAATTTGTATTTCATTGGTGGTCACCTTATCTGTGATTATTAACATCTTGAATACATTTCTACTCTGTGCCTTGTGTGCCGTACCTGGTTGTGTTGTAGTTTGTGCCTTTCAATCAATGTAGGAGAGAGAACTACATAACCAGACACCCAGAAAAGAAAGACACTGGGCAGAAAAAGAAACAGCCCACATAAGACAGAAAGGCAGGTTTCACCAGAAAAAGGAAGTAAACGAAATAGAAGCAGAAATAAGCCTGCCAGAGAAAGAGTTCAGAGAAATGATCATAAGGTGGATGAAAAGAATGGAAGACAAAATCAACCATCTGAGTAAGAGCCAAGAGGAAATGAAGAAGACCCAAGAGGAGATGAAGAAGCAGCAAGAAGAAATGCAAGAAGAAATAAAAAATGACCTTACTGCTTTAAAGAACTCAATAGAAAGCATCACAAGTAGGCTAGAGGAAGCAGAGGACCGCATCAGTGAGCTAGAAGACACAGTAGGAAAAAATGCCCAAGTACTGCAGCTTCTAGAAAAAAAAGTTAAAAAGCAAGAGGAGAGCTTAAGGGAACTTTGGGATAACATGAAAGAAAACAACATCCGGGAATCCAAGATGGCAGCATAGTTAAACACCTACACTGCTGCCTCGCACAACAATTTCAAAACTACAACTAAAAGACAGAACAGACATCATCCAGAACCACAGGAAAGCTGGCTGAGTGGAAGTTCTACAACTAGAGGGAAAGAGAGGAGCTCACAGAGACCCAGAGGAGCTGCAAAAAGCTGATGTATGAAGACGTGCACTGAGAGACCGGGTGCCGGAGTACCTGGCTGGTTTTCTCTGGCAGGAGGGCAACGGAGACTCTCAAAGGCATTGAACCCCTTATCTTCGACACTAAACCCCAGATCCAGCCAAAACTTATACAGGGAGAGTTTGGACTGTGAAAAGGGAGAGGTGCACGGAAATTTAGGGGAGTCACAAAAGATCAGAGACCTGATGGCCTGCACGGCACTGTGTAGAGGAGATTGCTGATTGTGCCGCTGGCTTTCACAACTGGGCGGGAGACAGTCCCACCCAACTGTGCCACTTCTCACTCCACTAAGCCCCTGTTACTGATGAAACCCTGGGGACATAGACTCGTGTGGTCCTGGTGCACAAGAGAGCTGGAAAGGCAGCAGTGTAGAGGCACTACGGGCGTGTGCACAAGGACCTCTCCAGCGATTACTCAGTCACATGAGACTCAGGGGCCGTGGAGGGCAGGGCCATCTGGAAGGCAAAGGGGTCCCTTAAGCCCTGAGACTCCACCCATCCCAAGGTCAACAGAGGCTTCTTCGGTTTTGCAAATATGGTATCATAAGGCTGAATTTAACACAGAAGTTTCCCCAGCATAGTGAAAATGTCGAGACAAGGGAAGGGATCACAAACAAAAGAAATGGAGGAAAACAAATGACTGGATATAGAGTTCAAAACCATACTTCTAAGGTTTTTCAAGAATATGCAAGAAAAGTTGGATAAATTTAGTGAGACCCAAGAAGAGATGAAAAAGGACATACTATAGACACTGATTGAAATAAAAAATATTATACAGAGTCCTAACAGCAGACTAGATGATGGCAAGAATCAAGTCAAAAATTTGAAATATAAAGAAGCAGAAAACATTCAACTGGAAAAGCAAGAAGAGAAAAGAACCCAAAAATGTGAAGATAATGTAAGGATCCTCTGGGACAGCTTCAAGCGTACCAACAAGAGAATTGTGGGGGTGCTAGAAGAAGAGAGAGAGCAAGATACTGAAAACCTATTTAAAGAAATAATGACTGAAAACTTCCCACATCTGGTAAAAGAAATGGACTTAAAAGTCCAGGAAGCGAAAACCTGTTTGGAGAGGAGCCAAGATGGCGGCATAGGTAAACACCTACACTGCTGCCTCGCACAACAATTTCAAAACTACAACTAAAAGACAGAACAGACATCATCCAGAACCACAGGAAAGCTGGCTGAGTGGAAGTTCTACAGCTAGAAGGAAAGAGAGGGGTTCACAGACACCCAGAGGAACAGCAAAAAGCTGAGGTACGGAGA
>PVJN01046539.1:0-16398 GCA_004026805.1 Lasiurus borealis
GCAGTTAGAGGCGATGAGGCGAGCAGGCAGATGAGTGGATAGGAGCCAGTGGTCCCAGATTGCGAGAGGATGTTGGACTGCCAGTTTAGGCCCACAGGGATCATGCCTAAACTAGCAGTTGGACATCTCTCAAGGGATCCCCAATTGGAGAGAGTGCAGGCTGGGCTGAGGGAACACCCCTGCATGTACAAATTTCGTGCACTGGGCTACTAGTTCCTTTATATACTGCATAATGTAACTCGGTAAAATGTGTTTTGCAAAGTTGTGTTCATTTTATGTCTCTTGATATGTATTACTGGATATTTTATTAATTAGAATATTTATTAATATTTTATCCAGTAATATATATCAAGAGGCATAAAACAGTTTTCTTGCTTTTCTTTCTTCCCTTTTCTATCTATCTGCCTTTTCACTATTACTATCAAACATTATTACTAGCCAATAGATAAGAGAGAAGAAGGCATTACTTCTGTTTCAGAACCTTATCTCAAAAAACAAAAATAGTCCTGTCTTCTTCTTGAGTAAAAAGGACCAGGTGGTGATTATCTATATAGAAAGGTTCCCATCAAGCTGGGTCAGCAGGACTGTCACCTCCATCATAGATAACAGACTGTCATGCCTCCATTCAACATTTGGTAGTGGGGACTACAATTTGTTGAGAGCCTTTTTTTAAAAGGTCATTTTATTTATTTTTAGAGAGAAGAGAAGGGAGAGGGAAAGAGAGAGATATTGATGTGAGAGCTTACTGCACCCCTCCTCGCATCAGGGATCAGGCTGCAACCCAAGCATGTGCTCTGACCGGAAATGGAACTGACAATTCTTCAGTGCACTAGACGACATCCAATCAACTGAGCCACACTGGCCAGGGCTGGGAGCCTCTTTTTTTGTCTGACACCTTAACTGTGTATCATCTCATTCAGATTTCACACTAATACTAGGAACTGGATATGATTATTCCCATATTACAGAAGAGGAAACAAAAGCAGTAAAAGGTTAAATAATTTGACAGATCAAACAGCTGTTAGGTGGCAGAGCTGGAGTTTGAATATAGGGCTCTATGGTTCCAAAGTTCACTCTCTTTCCACATCGTTACAGGCTCCTGGGCCATGCTCTGAAGAAAGGGGATAAGATAGAGCCGTAGATAACCATGCTACAAGACGGGGTATCATGACTGCCATGAAAGAGGGACAAACACAGTGGTTTTCATTGTACTTCAGACTTGTTTGTGGGCTAAAGAGATCTGTTTGCCTGCACGCATCAAAGCCCAGTAAGACAGAAATACGAGCCTGTAGCCAAGAAAGTAAAGATTTATTAAGGAGATGGAACCATGCCTGGAAGTCACAGGTTGCTCAGGCTCCCTGATGGCCTCTGGTGAATGGGTTATACAGGGGGGAAATAATTGAACATAGTGACTAAGGGAATTAGGGTCATGATCTCTATTGATTGGTCAGCACTGGAGTAGGGGTAGTTGATCATTGCATCTGGTCCTGACATCAGCCATGGCATTGCTTAGTCTGGTTTCACAAAGATGGGGGTCGGTCTGGAGCTGAAAATCATGGAGGCCTAAATATCATCTCTAGTTTGACTAAAACTTTCCCTGTACACCACAGACTGGATGCTTTGTTTCTAAGACCAATGGATGCTGACCAGATTGTCCTGAGGCCTTAATGATTAAGCAGGGGAGAGGGAAATGGGGGAGTCAGGGTGCTAGGAGAAGCCAGTTTGAGTCAAAGGGGAAAAAAAATCTAAAGGGGCAAATTAAAGAAAGTAAGGTCTCTGTGTAGTTACAGATTCACTTGGAAAGCCCTGGAGATCCTTTAGGAAGGAGGTGGCTTAGAATGGGTAAGAGGGTCTTCTGGGCTGAGGGAGGGGAGGGTGAGGGTATCTTATCAGGAAAGCCTAGGACTTGTTTACAAAAGAACAATACTCTTTGTTGATAGGTTGTATTCCATGCTGCTGTGTAATCAAAGATGAGGCTGGAAATGTAGATTGGGTTCCTATTCTAGAATCTGAAAGATGAACAAAGTGGTTTATTTTAAAAGGGTAGGCAATGGGCAAGGGCAGTGTTGCTCAGTGGTTGAGCATTGACCCATGAACCAGGAGGTCAAGGTTTAATTCCTGGTCGGAACACATGCCAAGGTTGTGGGCTTGATCCCTGGTAGGGGGCATGCAGGAGGCAGCCAACCAATGAATCTCTCTCATCATTGATGCTTCTGTCTCTCTCCCTCTTTTTTCCTCTCTCTGAAATCAATAAAAACATATATTTTTAAAGGAAAGGATAGACAGTGGGAACCACTACCGTTATTTAAACAAGGGGCTAACAAACTCAGATTAGTATGGGTCAAAGAAGATAACGGTGGGAGAATGAGACCTCTGTACGCGGCTGTAAATAATATAGACAAGACACAGAGGGAGCTTGGTTTGAAGGAGGGCAGTAGGAATGCAAAACTGGGGCCTGATTTAGGACCAGATATGGGGGTAGATTTGTGGAGCTTGCGTAGATAGGATGCTGGCAGCACAGAGAATGACAGAATCAAAGATGCCCTCAAGCCCCTGGGAGCCTGAGATATGGAAGAAGGGCTGTGCAGAATGACAGGAAGGCAAGACTGGCTGTTGAGACACCCAGATGAAAGGTGGTTGTTTCTAGAGAGTTTGATTTGTAGTCATCTGCCTAAAAATGATAACTGACATCGCGGGAGGTCATTAATGTCTTTTGAGAAAACAGTAAAAGTTGAAGAACTGAAGCTGAAACACATGAAGGAGGTTCTCAATCCTAGTTAACTTAACATCAATATCACCTAGGGGGGTGGTAACACACACACACACATGCACACACCTCTGAAATAGCTAAGAAATCTCCACCCCACAACTGTTGACTCAGAATCCTCAGAGTGGAGCACAAACCCCTGGGATAGTTCCCAGGAGATTCTGTTGGAAGGCCAGGACTCAAAACCCCTGGGCCAGGGGAGAAGTCTGCTGGAGAAAGGGAGACAGGTACAGGTCTCTCCTAACCTGGAAGGGAGATGCACCCTCAGGGTTTTTCTCTCAGTTTCCTCCGTCACACCCTTCAAGCATGTCTTTATTTTGCAGATTCCATCAATACCTGCTTAGTACTTTAACAGAGAATCTTCTGGTTGTTTCAGCAGGCCTTCATCCCTCTCTCTTATCACAGAATGTTAAAAAAGAATCAGAGGGTATGAGAGCCCAAAGGAAACAATTGTTTTGTTGACTCCAGGGTTTGCAAACTTTCCTAGCCTGGGAGGCCTTTCAGGCAATGAAAGCATATCTGAAATCCGTGTGTAAACAGATCAAAGTAGGCCTGTCGGAAGAGAGCCAGAGTCTACAGCCCGGTCACTCTCCCATTTGCCCCATGCGGCACTTGGGAGAGCTTGTCCAGATCTCTGTCTCACAGGTTCAGTCTCCCACTTTTACCCAAGGAAACCAAGGTTTGTGAGTCCTGGAGATCTGAGGTGGCCAATTAGGGCAGATCTCCTTGGTCCTTACACAGTTTTCCTTCCTGCACAGGTTGTTGCCTCCCCTTGACCAGTCCGACATCTCCCTAAAAATCTACTTTCCATTCTGACAGAGAGAGGTGCACAGAGAGTCCAATTACCCACAGTGGCTTCGGCACAAGGTTAAGTGAGGGGAGAGGCTGCTGCTGCAGACTGCCCTGAATGATGTGGCTTATCTACAGGGATCTCATTCATCTGCGCTGCTCCAGTTTCAGCTCCTCTGGTAATTCTGAGTGGCCTGTAAGTTCCTTATCGGGCCAATTCCCTGAGATAAAAAACCTTGTTAGTTTTAAAGGGAAAGTTTCAGTGATTGAAATTTTATCAGCCGGATGATTGTGGAAAAACTTTTCTCCTTATAGATAGGTATCTGAGGAAAAAGTGATGAGACCTAAGGAATTATAATTGAAAATGAGAATTTGAAGAATTTGTATGACTGTCAACGGAGGCTAATTTGAGACATACTTGGCATTTAATATATTTTGGCGTCTAATATCCTTCCTAATGATCCCAAAGCCATCTCCTGGCTGCAACCTACCTGGTTGGGAATGTTTGTCACAATGGAAGGCACCACTGCTTCCAAAGAAGCTAAAATACATATCTCAGTTAATTTTGAATTGCTTTGTCATTTAAACTTTATTCAGATATAATTTATGCAGGTTCTTTGGAGCTCAAGGCAACTTTAGCAGTAGGCTGAAGAGAAACTTCTGCCTAGAGCCGTGGTCGGCAAACTGCGCTTGCGAGCCACATGCGGCTCTTTGGCCCCTTGAGTGTGTCTCTTTCACAAAATACCAAGGCCTGGGTGAGTCTATTTTGAAGAAGTGACATTAGAAGAAGTTTAAGTTTAAAAAAATTGGCTCTCAAAAGAAATTTCAATTGTTGTACTGTTGATATTTGGCTCTGTTGACTAATGAGTTTGCCGACCTCGGGCCTAGAACAATGTGAACAGTTAGAATTAGAGGCAATGAACATTTGAAGCCCTAAGGTACCCAACATTATCCCTCCCTCAGGATGTCTTATATACCCATGTACCCTTTCTATCTCTGAACCTTTCCCTGCATGGGCCTGGTGGTGCGGGGGTGTCTCTGACTCTCTTAGATATGAGGGATTCTCACACATATGTATGTAATAAATTTGGTTGTTTTCTCTTGCTAATCTGTCTCATGTCTACTTGATTATTAGACCAGCCTGAAAGAACCTTGAGCATAGCGGAAAGTTTGTCCCGCCCCTACATTCCCAAATACGGTGTCCAGTAGATTAAACTGCTCTTCTCATTCATGCTATGAATTTGTACAATGTGCCTTGGCTGACCTGAGTTGCTGATGTTTAGTTGTATAATCATGGTTTTAGATGGGATCATAAAAAGCCAGTCAGGAACATACTCAGTCACAGAAGACTGACTTCATCTCTGTAAGGAGACTCGGAGCACAATTTTCTTTTTTGTAACGCCCTGTGATTCTGCAAGCTGCTCTGCAACTCACAACTTCATATTCAAGTCTCAGAGAGAGAGAGAGTGGCCATTATTTCTAAATTATCTCCCAGCAGTACTGCAGATTCTCTTCATCAATATTGAATGGAAGGGCCTGGTCTTTGGTCCATCTTTCATTTATGTTAGGTCAACATCCAAATGCCAGGATAGGAACTTTTCCCCATCCGTGGCAACCTCATGGAGATGACTAAAGCTCTTGGGTTTATATGACAGCCCATCACACAGGTGCTTATCTTAGCACTTTGTTGTGTCTCAGAGCCCCATTCACATTTATTTACATAGTAATACCAAAAAATGAAATTGGAAGTTCAATCCATGAACCATCAAGCTAACATATTTAGTCTTTAATCTCTGAAAATGCATACTGTTCATGCTTTCCCTACTTTTTCCTTTGATTTACATTAGCAGCCAAAGCAGCTGTAGATTGAAATGCGTACGTATTAATCTCCAGATTCCAGCCTTTGCTCTGCTTTCTCCCTCTCCTCTACTTTGGCTATTCCTCATCCTCCTCCATCTTTCAGGACCTCAGGGACCTGGTTGGTCACTTAGCTCTGTGGGCAGAGAAGCACATCTTGGTCTCTGCATAGTGTCCTGGTGGCTGTGGCTAAAGTTGTAAAATCATGATAACAATAACATGACTTGGATTTATAAAGAGTTCTCAGTGTACAAAGCACATTCACCTTTATGATCCCTGCAAATTGCAAGGCTTGAATCCATGTAGGGCAAGTCCCCCTCCTGGGAGATTCCGGGAACACTCAGAAGAGTGCTTGAGCTTGGTATTTCCCAAAATTCCTTGCTGGAAAGCATCACCTGGGCAGTTTTAAAAATTGACTCCTGGACCCTGTGGGGAAGGGAGAAAGTGCTCTTTCCCTCCTCTGGTTCTGTTGGCTATCTGAATAATAAAGTCAACAGGAGGCAGATTGAAAAGAGAAAATTAAATTTAATATTGTGTGCATGGGAATCCCACATACATGAGAGTCAGAGACCCTGCATACGTAGGAGGTTCATAGATGGAAATGTGGATTGAGGTCTGTAAGACAGCCTGAGCTAGGGATGAGTTAAGGTGCTACAGGGACTTCAGAAGTTCAGTTATTGGTAGTTTGCTATGCCCTATGGGTAAGTCAAAAGAAGTTACTTTATCTAATAAAAGAGAAACATGCAAATTGACCACACCTCCGCTATACCTACAAGCCACTCTCACCAGCCAATCAGGAGCAAATATGCAAATTAACCCAACCAAGATGGCAGTTAATTTACATATCCAGGCACAGAGCAAAGACTGAAGACAGTGTAGAAGGAAGCCAAGTGCTGCAGAAGGGAGTGAAGCTGCAGAGAAGCAAGCAGGGCAGTGGAGACAGAGGGAAGCAGGTGGGGTGGTGGAGATGGCAGCAGGAATCTTCCTGCAATTGGCCCCTAGTTTATATATATAAAAGACTAAATGTCTGTTCATCTGACTGGTATGACCACCAAGGGACAGATGCTCAACACAGGAGTTGCCATGATGTGCACTGGCCATTTAAAAAGAAACAGCACTACGGACCTGGCATCAACAAACCAACACTTGGCTTCCCCCAAGTGAGACACAGGCCCTGCCACAACCCTGAAGCAACACTCCACCTAGTCACAGCCAATGCTGCCAAGACCACATGGTACAAAATGCAGCCTACGGCCAAGTCCAGTCCAGCCCAGAAACATGGCTGTGGGTGCTGGGTCACATAGCAACACATAGCAACACCGGCTTCCTCTCCCTAACAAGTAGCCTCCTTAGAGTTTCTTCAGCCCTCCTGGGCTTTATAGTCAGGTGCAAACATTTTACAGTTTAAACAAATGTCTGTGAAGTGTTTTCCCATGCCTCATCTCATTTGATCCTCACAGAAGTCCTGAAGTAGGTAAGTAGGAGACTAGGTAGAATCCTATTTTCTTTTCATTAGCAAGACATGAATGGCAATATTAAAATATTTATTCTAATTAATGTCCTTTTAATGTACCCGAATCCAGGTACCAGGACACTAGTCTATGTTGATCTCTAATGGGCAAGACTTCTAATTCAAATTCTTCTCAGTAATTTAAAAGGGAGGGGGGGCAGAAATTTCTCTTGAGCCTGGAACTAAAATTTCCTTTAGTTCAAAGTAATGTGTGTATTATTAAGTCACATCTTGAGGTGGCTTATTTTCCCATAATAGACCCCATAATCACAAATAGACCTACTAAATACAAAAACTTAGGGGAAAGTCTGTGATTATATCCATAGCCCTAGTTGGTTCTCATTACCAGAGAAGGCTAGAAAACACGGCTGTAATGCCAGCAATCCTGGGAGGACCTAATGACCAAAGTGCTGGGTATTCATATGGGGCAGAGGTATATCCATAGCAGGGTGTAAGGGGATACACCAGGTTACATTCTTGGTTCTGGAGAGATGCTGGCTGGTGGTGAATCCTTCAGGACTGAGGAGTGAAGAGGGAGGGACAGGGTGTCTCTTAGTAACAGCAATTTGAGCCCTCTGAATACTCTTGGCCCAGGCCTGGGTTGCATCTGATCTAGGTTTGCAGTTTGGATGTGTTTTTCCTCCTGGGATGGTGGTAACAGTGCATAGAGCTATTCCTTTGTTTCACAGAGAATCTCTCAGGTCTATTCAGCGTCCTGGAGAGAAAAAGGTGGTGATGCAGCAGGAGCAGAGGAGCAGGTAGAAGCTGAAATTGTAGAAACTGGAACTTGGAAAACTGCACGTTTCCGGGGTTATATCAAGCAGTAAGGTATTAGCGATCAACATATATTACTTTGGTTAATCGCAATTCATCATACCAAGGGATAATAGTTCCTGTCCTGCACCTCAAATTTTGATTTTCCGTGGTTATAGGCAATTAGACAGACATGAGCAAAGCAAGGACTATGGGTCAGGTACAGGAGATTAGCAGGATGGGAAGCCCTAGATGCCTAGCAATGGGCAAAACTGGGAAAACAAGGACTTCACCCCAGGGAAACCTTTTGTCTTGTAGGATATGGCTGGTCATGTGGTTTACCCCTCCTGGCCTCCCCTCCCCTGGTATGTTGCTAGTCATATGGTAGACCTCTTAGAAAAAGGAACAAGGGGTTAGAGACCTTGCATGACCACTCTCTTAAGTATTAAGACCTAGAGACCAGACAAGCCAGGGCTGACCTCAGGACCAGCTGCATTGACTAATGATCCCCTGCCCTGGGGCTGATGAATCAGTAGAGACCACAACCCTGAAAGGATCCAGGTGAAAAACTCATGAATGTTCTATTGGGATACTCCCCTGAGGCCTCCAGATAAACCCTCCAGAGAACCCAGAAGGTTCTCTATGGAGTACTTCCTGGCCTGTTCCCCCACCCCCATCCCTACCTCCACCCCTATCCCTGGTGCATTTCTCCTAAGCTCCAACAGCCCTCTTTTTGCCTCTGTAACTTGTTTCCTGAGCCCATTTCTTCTATAGCTCACTTATTCCTCTGTGGCTTTCTAAATAAACTTTCTCTTACAGTTTGAGTCTTGGCTCTGAATTCTTTCTCAGCCAGAACGTGAATACTGAGATTGCTGAAATAAGGTCCAGACTGACTCCATCAGTCTAACACCTGGTTCTATTTTGCCACCAACAGTATTAGCTATTATAAAGCAAATTTGAACATACAATTTTAGATTTTCAATGACCTTATGCTTTTTAAAATCATTTATTTATTTAATTTATTAAATATTTTTATCGATTTCAGAGAGGAAGGGAGAGGGAGAGAGCAAGATAAAACCATCAGAATCATTGATCACCTGCCTCCTGCATGCCCCACACTATGCTCTGACCAGGAATTGAACCGTAACCTCCTGGTTCATAGTTCAACGCTCAACCACTGAGTCACACTGTCAGACAGCCTTTTTATTTTTAGAGGGTAAATGATCACCAAATTTAAATAAAACAAAACTTAGCTTTTTGTTATAAATTATTACTGTATATTTTATGCCTAATAACTTAATTATGTCACTCTGGAATTGATGATTTGAAAAAACATGGAAAATAACATTGGCTATGGCTGTGAATCTAGTGATGTGAAGATTTATATATGTTAATTTGATTCATATGCAAGTCAAAACATGCATATTTTTAATCAGCAAATGGTTTAATATGCTTTCCATTCTTGTAAAAAATGAAAAGTTCTGCAAGCTATTTTTTGTCTTGTCATTTATTCTGTCAGCAGTGTTTTTTGAGAACTCAGTGGATGTGGTACATTTGGGTGCACAGCAGGGTTACAAACACCGTAGAAAATACACCCCTTTTGTAGGCACAGTTAGGATTGATAAACTTGAACAAAGATTTTTTTGACTTTATGTTTTAAGGATTGCTTTTCTAGGATTGTGTTATTTGAACGTAAACTTTTATTAAAATGTTTTTCTATCACCATTTATTGCCCCATACCCTTCTCTACCTCTACCTGTTCCCCTATACCACAATCTACCCACTACCCTACCTACCACACTGTTGTCCATGAGTTCCTTTTTTTCCCTCAACCTCACTACAAAAAGTTATTTGAACTTTTAAGACTCAAGTAGATTTTCTGTATATTAAAATTTCAGAGCTACTTTATAATAATTTTTGTTTGACCCTCCATTGTCATTTTTAATTAAAGTTGTTAATTATTTCATTCATTTACTAATTCACCTATTCAGTAAATAATATTATGAACCTAGTATATGTGGAATACTTGCAAGACAATATAGTACAAAGAAAACCTGATCCCTGCCCTAGCTGGTTTGGCTCAGTGGATAGAGTGTTGGCCTTCAGACTGAAGGGTCCTAGGTTCGATTCCGGTCAAGGGCACATGCTCAGGTTGTGGGCTCAATCCCCATTAGGGGGCATGCAGGAGGCAGCTGATCAATGATTCTCTCTCATCATTGATGTTTCTATCTCCCCCTCTCCCTTCCTCTCAGAAATCAATAAAAATATATTAAAAAAAACAACAAAAAAAACTGATCCCTGCCCTCAAGGAGCTTACAGTCTAATAGAAAAAGTAGCTGAACTATTGAAATGAAACCTCAGGTTATCAGCTTAGGTTTCATTTCACTCACCCCCACATCTCCAACTCACGTAAGTTGTGTTGGATTCTTGTAGAAGGTTCTAGAGGGGCCAGAGTTCCTCTGAGAGGGCAGAAACACAGTTGTCTGGTCTCCTGTGTGAGATTATATACTAGAGAGGGGCCCCAGCCTCCTGATGCCTCTTCCCAGAGAGTGTTTCTGTCTTTGTTGTGTTGTTCCTGACCAATTAGTGAACAATAAGTTTTCTAGGGAAGCTCCTGGTTTAAAGGAATGCTTGGATTAAATCCCTCTGCAAACATAATCACTCTTTATTTTAACAATTCTATTAGATTTCCTAAAATGAGAACACACACAACCCATAGCCTTAGAATGCATGTTGGTCATTTAATTTTGATGGCCTTTAGACTTGTGAAAGCAACTTATTTCAATATTTTGAACTATTCCTCAGCTTGTTATGTGTTTTAAGTGTAGACTTTTTATGGTAAAATAGACATAAAATTTACCACTTTAACTATTTTTAAGTGTTTGGTTCAGTGGCATTAAATATTCAAAACATTGTGCAAACATCACCACTATCCATTTCTAGAACTTTCCCCTCCCAAACAGAAACTGTTTACCTATTAAGCAAAACCTCTCATTCCCCGGCCTCTTAGTCCCTGGTAACTTCTACTTCCTGTCCCTGTGAACTGGCCTGTTCTGGTTACTTCATATAAGTGGAATCATACAGTATTTGTTCTTTAGTGTCTGGCTTATTTCACTTTCCATAATGTTTTCAAGTTTCAATTTTATATTGTAGCATGTACCAGGATTTCCTACTTTTTAAGGCTGAATAACATCCCATTATATATATTCACTTATTCACGTATTTAGTAAATAATAATATGCATATATGTATGTGCCACATTTTGCTTGTTCATTTATTTGTTGATGGTCACTTGTGTTGTTTCCACCTTTTAGTTATGGTGCTGCTATGAGCATTGGTAAACAATCTGTTTAGGTCGCTGCTTTCAATTCTTTGGGGTATGTATCTAAGAGTGGAATCGCTGAATCATGTAATAATCCTGCTTAATGTTTTGAGGAACTGCCAACTGTTTTCCATGGCAGCTGTACCATGTGGTTTAATATAAACTTTAAAACTTACTCTTTAAGATTCTTAACCTCGTTCAAATAAATGATTCAGATAGAAGACAGTCAGTCTTGATTAATAATTAGTTTTTGTTCTAATTAATAATTAGGAATTGTACCTTAATGTTACTACTACAGAAAAGAAAAAAGGAAAAAACGGAATTGGAAGAGGTGTTTATTCATGATTCCATTCTGTTCATTTTTGTGTGTGCTGGTACTCACATTGCAAGTTGTTGGAACTGTAACACTTAATCCATTCTCACTTGTATTCCCTTTATTTGTTCCAGTTGCAGTCTTAGGGCAAGAAGTGTGAATGCAGGAGCTTGAATAGGAGATGTGCTCAATAAATATTTGTTGTTGACTCAATTGATTCTGCAAACAAAGCTTAAAAAGATAACTGATGAATCAGCTAAGACTAGTCCCTGCTTCTGGAAATTAAATTCCAGCAATTACAGCTCTATTGAGAAGAAATATAACACAGAAGCAAAGTTTTAAGAGGTTTTTAAAGGAAACTATATGGTAAAAGAGGGAGTTACTGGATATGACTAGCATGCCTCCTGTTAAATGTGGGTAGATTTCATAAGGAGTTGATTTATGCTTAACTGAAAAAGAATTTGATTTGGTGTTGGAAGGGTGGAGTTTGTGAAGTGGGAATGGTATTATGAGACTGTTTGGCGATGATAAGGAATTAGAAATGTAAGGGAACATGATGCAGAGTTGCCTTATAACAATGGAAATAAAAGACTGATACGTGGTGGCAAAGGAAAACACTCAAAGGATGGGCTAGTGAGGTTAGAATCTTGACTAATAACCACATTCTGGAAATTGAGATGGATTTGCTTCCGTTCTGAGGGAAGATTTCTCTGTGCTATTTCTGAGCACTGTCAAGAGGAAGATTTAATAGGTTTAAGACTTTTTTCTCTGAGGGATGAGATCCATCATGTAAAAATATTTATTAATGAATAAAATATATCAAATCATTGACAACAGTTTCTTTGGAAATGTCATGGGTGATTCTTTAAAAATGTTTCCTGTGGCCCAACCGGAGTGGTTCAGTGGTTGAACATCAACCTATGAACCAGGAGGTCATGGTTCAATCCCTTGTCTGGGCACATGCCTGGGTTGTGGGCTCAATCTCCAGTGTGGGGCATGCAGGAAGCAGCTGATCAATTATTCTTTCTCATCATTGATGTTTCTATCTTGCTCCCTGTCCCTTCCTCTCTGAAATCAATAAAAAATATTTTTAAAAATATTGTGTTTCTAAATATTCTATGATAAGGGTACCTTACTTTTGAAATCAGAAGAAAGTTAACATGTATTTTCCCTGAAAATACAGTTTTTAAGTAGGAATTTTTTTGGTCTAAGCTATAGGAACAGGCATTGTCTAATCAGAAAGGAAATCCACCGGGAAGAAATAAGCTAGCTATGGGACTAGAGGGAGGATAGAAGACCCAGGAGATCCCAAAGGTCTCACAGGGAGCTTCAGGCTTGTCTAGGGGCTGCAATCAATGAACTTCAGGTGGTTTTCTTCGTCTCTTACTCCGTCTTCTCAGTAACATCCAGGAAACTTCTGATTGGCCAAATTCCCATTATGCACTTGGCCCTACTGAAGGTGAGGGTAGGACCTGGCACCTGATTCGCAGGCCTAGCTATTTCCAAAAAAGGAAAAGGAAAAAGAAAACCTAATGCCTGCTTTGCCATATTTTGGAAAAGACAGAATTCATTTTATTACATAAGCAATTATAATTGATTTTTAAAGTGAAACTGTATTCTACATGTGCTTGTTTAATCCTATTTACGAGATAGACCCACTTCCTTTTTATGTTCTTCCTGGGGCCCTGAAACCTGGTCTTTTTCACTGAGTATGTGTGGGCATAGGCAAGGGGGCAAGAGAGTGTTACTGATTTGAGGGAGCAGTATTTTTAGAGAAATATAACATTTTAATTTGCTCACTTTTCAATTAAGAAATGGTAGGCACAATATTTAATTCATTAAATAGAATAAAAATACACTTTTTAAAAAAAATTGGTCATAATTTAAAGAAGTCATTTCATAATAGATTTGAGGTGGGATGCCCTCTTATTTTAATCAAAGTTGTTTGATTTGCCCACTTCAAAATAGCCAAAGCCATAAGGGGGTGTGATGGAAGAATTCCATCTAAAAATCTCAGGCACAGGGTCCTTGGAGAAATCCAGAAGGGCCTGGCCGGGGGGCAGGGGAGGGTGGCACGGCGGAAGCCTTTCAGAGCACAAAGTCCACACCATCTGCAGGGCCCACACCCGCACAGGCGGCTGCTGTTTCTCTCAGCGCCTGTGCTTCCTTCCTCTTTCTGCAGAGTGAGTCTGTTGGCTTCCTCCTGGAAACGCAGGCCCTCGGCTTTCCTAAAAACATCACCTCTGTTTCAGCCACACGCAGGGATTGCTTTGTTGCTAAATCCCAGCAGCAGGGAGACTCTCACAGGCTGGCCGGCCTGGATCTTTCCTGGCCTGTCAACCACAAGTATTAAGGGGCTGGAGGTGGGTGAGCCCTTTGTGGGTGAGAAGTCTGAAAGAAAGGGGTGGGTAAGTACTGGCCAGACAGTGCCAAAGTTCCCCCACCATCCCCCTGTATTGTTTAAGAGACAAAGGAACAGTTGGGAGAGGGGAGGGGAAAGTAGTAAAAGAGGTGATGCTGAGAGAAACGTGGAAACACTGGTGGTTTTTCAAGAGAAAACCAAAGGGTTGGGGGAGAATATCAGAAGGAAAGTGTTGGAGTCATCATTATTGAGCTGCATGAAACTGAAAACCTTCTCACAGTGCCTTCACCAGGCCAGGTCTCTCCTGACAGGAAGTCCTGAGGTCGGCTTAAGTCTGCCTCACAGCAATGTCACGAAGGCCTAGGTTTTCTGTTCATTTTCTCACTCAGCCATTCTTGGTCTGGTCTTTATTGTGAGGTTGTAGAGGATTCAGGTGTCACATCTACACACAATTCAGTCCAAGGCCAAAACGAACCATCTCTCAGATGTGAGGAAATCCCAGCTGAATCTCCTCATGGCTCACTGGCCAGAATTGGGTCACATACCCATTTCTGAACCAAACTTTGGCAAGAGCCAGTCACTTCCTGGAGCCGGTCCTGGGCTGGTTTTCCCAAAGCATATGGCTGTTAAAAGAGTGGGGGACACTGGAACAGCACTGGGATTCCCAAAGCATATGGCTGTTAAAAGAGTGGGGGACACTGGAACAGCACTGGGATTCTGAGAGGAAGGAGGTGCATAGGCAACATATAGTGCTGGCTACAGAGAAGGAAAAGAAGAATATAGCACCAGAGGAGCAAGAGAGACAGTGAGAGAGAGAGAGAGAAAGGAGGGAGGCAGACAGACAAGCTCATTAAACTTGATGTCTTAGGTTAAAATGCTCTTGTCATATCTTGCTGTTCAGCCAGGTAACTATTAGAAGAACATGCTTTACCTGTTCTTACTGCCAGTTGCCAGGCTGATGAGCTTTTGAGTAAACTTATTAACCATTTTTCAATCTCGGAATTATAAAGGAAATGGCCGAAACAATCTCCAGGGAGAAAATTACTCACTCTTTTCTCCTTAAAATAGACCAGAATTTATGAAGTCATGAAGGAGTTGTGATGAAATAAATAGAATGACTATCTTTGTTTATAAATTTAATCTTTGTAAAAGCAACATAACTACATTAAAAAAAGGCTGTAAAGCAGAAACATAAAATTAAAATCACCCACAAACACACGATCTAACAACTGTTATAATTTGTCAAGAATTAACTCCATATAATTGCTTATGATTTTATAGTGATTTATTTTTCAAAGCATGTATATGACCCTAACCAGTTTGGTTCAGTGGATAGAGCGTCGGCTTGCAGACTCAAGGGTCCCAGGTTCAATTTTGGTCAAGGGAATGTAGGAGGTAGCTGATCAATGTTTCTCTCTCATCGATATTTCTAACTCTCTCTCTCTCTCTCTTCTTCTCTGTAAAAAATCAATAAAACATATTTAAAACAAAACAAAACAAAAAAAATATGTATGTCATGTACATGGTCCAAAGTTTGAAAACAACCCAAAGGGTATATTAAAAAATAAAACATGTCTCCTTCCCATCTATATCTCCTGGTCGGCTACCCATTACCAGGAAATAATTTATATATATAAAAGCCTAAATGACCATTATCAGACAACCAGCTGATAGCCCTGATGAAAACTGACCACTAGGGGGCAGATGCTTAATGCAGGAGTTTCCCCCTAGTGGTCAGTATGCTCCCACAGCCAACCTCCTGCACCCTGCCAATTTCCCATGGTCCCTTTCCTAGCCAGCCAGCCCTTTTTGGCCCTGATTGGGACTGGGCCAGACAGCCCTGATCTCCCTGGTCGCTGGCCAGGCCGAAGGACCCCATCCATGCTTGAATTTGTGCACCAGGCCCTCTAGTGTGTAAATAAATGTTCCAATCTCTTTTGCCAGCACACTTGTTTTACAAAATGGTAGCCTACTGTATATACTGTTTTGCATCATGATTTTTTCACTTAACAATATTACTTTGAGATAATTCCATACATAGTATCTTTAAAATTTATCTTCAGAATGTGTTTACACATTGCCACATATCTTTATAATCACTAACCTTGATGTCTACAAAAGGTCTGAGTAACTGATCCACCCATTCCTTTAATAAAGATCTACCAACTACCAGCCACATAAGTAGGGTGCTAGTGATTCTAAGATTAAAAGGAGGTGGACCACACCCTTGAAGGAGTCACAATAGAGTAGAGAAGAAAGGGGTAAACAAGTAATTACAGGTAGTCTCCCAGTGTCAAAATGGGAGAATGTGGGAAATGTTGAGGGAACAAATGAGGTAGGGTTGAAAACACTGATTTAAGCATAAAAGGAAGAGGAGGCAGCTCAGAGAAAAAAGGCAGGGAGAGTGTTTCAGGAAGAGACCAGGAATACATGCACAGAGGCATAGAAGCAGGAAGTAGTACTGTGGTCCAGGTGGCTACAAGGAGCTGGGGATAGCCTCTGCTCTAGGATCTTTAAGTTGTGACTAAGTCTTCAATATAAATAATGCAATGGTATACAACTTGCAGTATATGACTTTTCCCTGTTTGGGAGTCTTTCTTTGGCTAGATTCCCAGATGTGGTACTGCTGAGACAAAATGTAGGAGCCTGCTAACCTGCCACTTATAGCCCCAATGCTTTCCAAATGGACGGTATCATTTCCTAACACCAGGAGTGTATGAGCAAA
>PVJN01046540.1:0-16392 GCA_004026805.1 Lasiurus borealis
AAAAAAAAAAAAAAAAAAAAAAAAAAAAAAAAAAAAAAAAAAAAAAAAAAAAAAAATGCAAATCAAAAAGGTGAATGAGCTTATTTACATATATTCCATAATACCATCTGTGTAAAAGAGAGGGAAAGAGGAAGGTATGTACATATTTGCTAACATAGAGATAAAATATCACTTGAAGGAGGCAAATGAGTTTTGCTTTAAGTCATTTCTAACTTGATTTCAGAGGCAGGAAAGCAAGTCAAGTATGACCCTAATGTTCAGGCTATTAAAACCACTCAACATTATTTTTTTTCTAGGTCTTTGCTTCTCAAATTGTTTAATAATTACTTTGAATTTCTTCTTCTCTTAAAGGTTAATGACAGATTCTTAAAGTTAGTCAAGTTATGAACCAAATTAACAAATCACTGTACTACATAGACTAATTATACTTTATGAACGAATCATCACATACAGAATAGTGTTGGATTCCCTTTTAGCTTTTACATAACAGAAAGAGCTTGGCAGAAGCTCGCTGGTGACACTTGAGTGAGCTGGGAGTTTGTCTCATGTGTAACTAATAAGCTGACACTTTTATCCAGAAATATCCAGAGATATAAAACAGTGAAATGATGGCAAAACCCAGGCGCTTTTCTCTCTAGCCACACAGCTACTTTTTTATTAGACTACCCCTCCCCCCCCCAAAAAAAAACCTTCTTAGGTTACTGAGTATACTTAATATTTACAATTCAGATATAATCCACATAAAAATCAGGTTAAACAAGTTGGTGGGGTCCTGGGATTCCTTAATAAATAGCTCCTTAAACCATTAAGAAGCAGGTATAACATTGCAGCACAGACTAAATACTCTTAACCAGTCTCCAACTAGATTATTTTTCCCTCACAACATTCTGAGGCATGTGGAAGCTAAGCAACTTCGCACCATCACTCATATAATCCTGACAATTCTGTTCCCACTGGTCAGTGTGCAACACTTACCAAAACATTATTATTATTATTATTATTATTATTATTATTATTGCTATTACTACTACTACTAGAGGTCTGGTGCACAAAATTCATGCACTGGAGGGTGTCCCTCAGCCCAGCCTGCACTCTCTCCAATCTGGGACCCCACAAGGAATGTCCAAATGCCCATTTAGGCCCAATCCTACCTGGATCGGCAGTTGGACATCCTTCTCAAAATCCAAGACTACTGGCTCCTAACTGCTTGCCTGACTGCCTTCCTGATTGCCCCTAACTGCTTCAGCCTGCCAGCCTGATCACCCACTAACCACTCCCCTGCCTGCCTGGTGGATGTCTAACTGCTTCCCTGCCAGCCTGATGACCTCTAACTTCCCTCCCCTGCAGGCCTGGGCATCCCTAACTGCCCTCCCCTGCAGGCCTGGTCACCCTAACTGCCTTCCCCTACAGGCCTGCTCCCCCTCCAACTGCTCACCCTTGCAGATCTGGGTCCCCCCCAACTGCCCTTCCCTGCAGGCCCAGTTGCCCCCAACTTCCCTCTTCTACCAGCATGGTCACCCCCAACTGCCCTCCCTTGCAGGTCTGATCCCTCCCAACTGCCTCCCCTGCTGGCTTGATTGCTCACAACTACCCTCCCCTGCTGGCCTGATCCCTCTCAACTGCCCTCCCCTCCTGGCCATCTTGTGGCACTCATCTTGTGTCCACATGGAGGCAGCCATCTTTGACCACATGGGGGCAGCCATCTTCTGTGTTGGAGTGATGGTCAATTTGCATATTACTCTTTTATTAGACAAGATAGAGGCCTGGTGCACGGGTGGGGGTCAATTTGTTTGCCCTGAAGGGTGTCCTGGATCAGGGTGGGGGTTCCCTTGGGGTGTGGGGCAGCCTGGGTAGGGGGCCTGTGGTCGTTTGCAGGCTGGCCACACCCCCGGAGACCCAAGTGAAGGCCCTGGTATCTAGGATTTATTTTATCTTCTATAATTCAAACTTTGTAGCCTTCAGTGGAGGCCTGGGCCAGCCAGGGTGTGAAAAAAGCTTGGCTTCTTCCTTTGCCAGGGAAATCCAAGCCTTTTACTCGCTCCATGGCCACAGTCATCTTGTTTGGGTTAATTTACATACTTGTTCCTGATTGCTTGGTGGGTATATTTTGTGGGTGTAATGGAGGCATGGTCAATTTGCATATTACTCTTTTATTAGATAGGGTTATTTTAAATCCTCCCTGGAGGATATGTTTTCATTGATTTTTTTTTTAGAGAGGCAGGGGGAGAGAGAGAAACATCTATTTGTTGCCTGTAGTATGCATCCTAATCAGAGATTGAAACTGAAACCTCAGTATGTGCCCTGACCAGGAATCGAACCCACAACCTTTTGGTGTATGGGATGATGTGCCAAACAATTGAACCACCTGGCTAGGGCCCAAGACTCAGTTACTTTCCAACATGTTTCTGTAAGTTGCACTTGTTTCTGTTGTTATGTCATTTAACTAAAAGTTAGGTAAATCAATGAAATTTGAGTCTGAAAAAATGTGAGCTATTGTTTCTATAACACTAAATTGAATGCTTTAGAAACATTTGACACAGGTGAACAGCTAAAATTATTAGTTATGGAAATGTTAATATTTTGAAGGGAAATGTGACAATATCTAGACGAAGTCAGTATTTGGCTGCTGTGAAAGTTTGATGTTCTGGCACCATTTTAAGGAAATAAAGATTGGACATTGTGGATGGTGTGTTCTGAGTGGGATTTGCACATGAAAGACACCATGGAACATAAATCAGAGGACCCACATTCCTGACACTACATGAAAGTCTGACCAATTCCGATAATCAATATCTACATTTACTAAGATGGTTGTGGTATCATTTTTATTTCCACTGTTAACTAATTAATCATCTAACCTCAGCTCCCAAATATACTCAACAGGACTTTCTCTAAGTAGCTAAACCAAGACCTGCACCTTCCCATGTATTTTTGTCTTTCCTTGATAAAGAACTTGAACAAAAATGAAAGGGGGCGGGGGGAGTTTGCCGTGATGAAATCGTACTCCGCTTTCAGTGGCTAACTCCTCTGAGTCTGCACATCTTTAAGCTCCACAGAGTGGGGCTCCGAGCCCCACCGTCCAGTAGACACAGCTTTTTCTCCTCTGCCCTCACATTTTCAACCCCACTATCTCAAGTCCACGTAAGTTCAGCTAGGAGTTGAGCAAAGGAAGGTAAAGGTCAGTCCCCCCTATAAGGTATGTTTCTCTTCTCTAGGATGTTTACATTTCAGAATATCTATGTTCACTTAACTTACAATTAGCAGCAGTTCAAAAATACATAAAGAGGAAATTAAAAAAAAATCAAGATTGTAGAAGGAGTGATATTTTGGAACCAGACAGGAAAGAGCAAGTTAGTCTTAACTAGTTACAAAGTAGAAAGCTAAACTACATTTAAACTCCACCTAGGACTTTGGGAAAGTTAACAACCCTTCCAAACCAGTTTCCTTGTACATACAAACAGGGTAATACCACCTACTTCGGAGGATTAAATGATATAAAGAGTTATAAAGTGCCTAGTACAGTCCAGGCACCCAGTAAGTGCTCAATAAATCCTGGCTGTTTTAGTAGTCACATCCAATGTCATCCTACCACCCAAAATGGCATTATTTTTTTACAACATCTTTCCTCCCCTGATTTAAGAACCGAAAGATTCCCTTAAAAGTAGCTGGTCCCCATCCTTCAAGGACTCCCCCCAAGGCAGCAACTTGATGGTACTCCTGGGAAGAAAGCTGTATAGGGCAAGGTAATGTTACTTGTAAGATATGTCCTCCTCCCCCCAGTACATTCTTGGGGGCTCTGAAAGTATAGGACACTCAACTCTCATCATCCATTGGATGATTTATATTATTAAATTTACTCCAAATTAATGTAAGAGCAAAAGCAAGCAAAGGAAAAGTAGTCAGTTTATGCTCTTTACACCAATACTCCCAATCCGTTTTCTTAGAGTGAATTATCTAAGATCTCTGATGTGGTTTGTAGATTTCAAGATCCAAGTTGTACACTCTGCAAAGAGCCGATTATCAGACTTGAGGTGAAGGTTCCCTGCACACCTGGATGAGAGCTCCCTCAGGGCAGGGTGCAGGTGGTAGCCAGTGGCTATTTATAACACCACTCCCCTGTTCAAGGGGAGGATCTTGAATATTGAATCTTACACATGCACTTACTGTACAAGACAGAGATGCTGGAGAGCATAGGAAAAACTAAATATGGCTGGCCTGGTCTAGTTCTGAAATGAAAGGAAATAATAGTCAAGACACCAGCCCAAAGGAGAAAGCTAATTTATTCTTAACAATATTCTAACTACACATATATCTGGTCACAACTCGCTCCCCTTCCATGAAAGAAAAATACATTTTTAAGTTCTGAAAAACCAAGTGTCTGAGTCATTCAGATTCTACATCTCTCAGCCTCTGTGCAAAGGGGTTATCCTTTCTGGATAAGCATCAGCTACTACACATTGCTTTGACTTTCTCTTTAGAAGACAAACGTGTTGAGAAAGCTGCCTTTCCCATTTGCCAAACATGATAAAGTAACAGCTGTTACCTAAGCAACCATTCAGGTTTCAAAGGTATTCAAGATAAGTCTGATATTTCCTCAGAAGAAACGATTTTCTCCTCCTCAGGTGCTAATTACTGATTCATAAAGAAGCCTTAAGAACAGATGAGCTCTGGGGCCATGAAAGGCTGAGAGTGATAGAATCTGACTCAGGAGGCAGAGTGGCATTTGAGAACTCTGATGCTAAATCATTTTACTTCTCTGTAGATGACTTGGGAATACTTCTGCTTATTACATATTAGAGGCCAGGTGCAAGAAATTCGTGCACAGGCGGAGTGTCCTTCAGCCCAGCTTGCTCCCTCTCCAATCTATGACCTCACATTCTAATAAAAGAGAAATATGCTGGGCTGCTGGCTCCCAAATGCTCACCTGCCTGCCTTCCTGATTGGCCCTAACCACTTCTGCCTGCCAGCCTGATCACCCCCTAACCACAACCCTGCCAGCCCGATTAGGATGCCTAATGCTCCCCTGTCAGCCTGTTTGCCCCTAACTGCCCTCCCCTGTGGGCCTGGTCACCCCTAACTGCCTTCCCCTGCAGGCCTGTGTCCCCTCCAACTGCCCTTCCCTTCAGGCCCAGTCACCCCCAACTTCCCTCCTCTGCCAGCCTGTTCACCCCTAAGTGCCCTCCCTTGCAGGCTTGATCACCCCCAACTGCTCTACCCTGCAGGCCTAATAGCCCACAACTGCCCTCCCTTGCAGGCCTGGTCCCCTCCTGCTGGTCGTCTTGTGTCCACATGGGGGCAGGATCTTTTGACCATATTGGGGGAGTCATCTTGTGTGTTGGAGTGATGGTCAATTTGCATATTACTATTTTATTAGATAGGATAGAGGCCTGGTACACAGGTGGTTTGCCCTGAAGAGTGTCCTGGATCAGGGTGGGTGTTCCCTTGGGGTGTGGGGTGGCCTGGGTAAGGGGCCTATGGTGGTTTGCAGGCCAGCCACATCCCCAGGTGACCCAAGCAGAGGCCCCGGTATCTGGGATTTATTTATCTTCTGCAATTAAAACTTTGTAGCCTGGAGCAGAGCCAAGCCTTCTGTTCACTCTGCGTAGTAGCCATTGAATCTTTGTTGCTTTAAATGGAGGTCTGGAAATCTTGGCTTTCTCCATCACCAGGGGCAACCCAAGCCTCTCTCTGTGGCGGCAGCCATTGAAACTCTGTTGCCTTAAGCAGAAGCCTGGATGGCCAGGGTGTGCAGAAAGCTTGGCTTCCTCTATCGCCAGAAGCAACCCAAGCCTCCCTCTTGCTTCTCTGTGGCCATAGCCATCTTGGTTGGGTTAATTTGCATGCTTGCTCTGATTGGCTGATAGGCATAGCTGGTGGGTGTGGCTTGGGGTAGTGGAGGAATGGTCAATTTGCATATTTCTCTTTTATTTGATAGGATACTTCAAAGGCTACACACAGAAATGATCCCATCACTGGACTTTGTGTACTAATATGCTAATAAATGTTTTAGAATACCTTTAATACCATACTGCATATTTTATCATTAATAAAAGAGGCAGGGCTGTTATCTTCCTACTCTTTCTAATCTTCTTAAAAAGTAGACATCTTTGGAAAATAGTAATTATTTACTTGAAGTGATAGTTAACAAGAAATATATATGCACTTCAAATGGAAACTCCGATAGCCGACTATATGAAAAGGACAGATTAACCGCTCTACAAATGGAGGGAATAGGTAGGTATCTAAAAGACTTGGGCAAACTATCAGATATTGAAATATTAAATATTGAAATAAAATCATCCTACTTTTTTTTATCCTACATTTTTAATTACTAACTTTTAATTCAAAATGGTTTATAAAAGCAATAAAATAATTTTAACTTTTGAAAACTTTTTAATTATTTGAACACTACAGAGTTGTTCAGTCCCAATGAACTGCACTTTTCTTTGTAATAAGAGGCTAACACCTAGCCCCAAAGATGTCATTACTGTAAACTTTTTTTAAAAAAATCCTCACCTAAGGATATGTTTTATTAATTTCAGAGAGAGAGGGATGGGGAGACAGAAACATCAATGTGAGAGAGAAACATCGATCAGCTGCCTCTTGTGCACCTACCCAGAACCGGCAACCTTTTGGTGTATGGAGATGATGCTCCAACCATCTGAGTCATTCAGCCAAAGCTACTGAAAACATTTTGGTATTACTTCCCAAAGATGACATTCTGGTAAATTCTTGCTATGTTTTGGTAACACATCTTCTGTAAAAACATCAAATATTTAGTTCTCAACCAAACTAAATCTGGAATCCCAATTACTATTGTGGTAGGCAGTTAGACAGACATGAGCATAGCAAGGCAGATGGGCCGGGTACAGAAGATCACCAGGGTGGAAAGCCCTGGGTGCCGAGCAACAGACAAAACTCGGAAAACAATAACCTCTTCCCCAGGGTAACGGTTCCTCCCCCGAAGAAAAGTGCTGGCCATGCAGGTTAGACCCTCTGACCTTTCCTATTGTTGGTTATACAGTTGGGCCCCTCCCTGAACTTTGTTCCCTTTGCAGGTTCCCCTTTGAGGGAGAATGAAGGGATGAACAAAGGGACCGGAGAATAGCTCTTAAGTATTTGAGCTCCCAGGACAATGAGGTTCTGACTTCAAACACATCTAGGCCTCAGTTGTGTTTTAGCTCCAGGCCCAGAAAAGCAGCAAAACCAGACAGATGATACTGCAAAGACCAATAGCCCCTGCGCTGGCACCAGCCAATCAGTAGAGACCAGGGCCAGGAAAGGACACATCTGCAAAGCTGATGAATGAATATTCAACCTTTTGGTGTATGGGGATGATGCTCCAACCAACTTTGGGATGCTCCCCAGAGCCCTCCAAATAAATACCCTCAAGACTGAGAACTCAGTGTGCTCACTCTTCCTCCCAAAAACATGCCCTTGCCTTTCTGTCTCCCTCTCCTCTGCCCACCCCGCAGTCACATTGCCTTTACTTTTCTCTCCTTCTCCTAAGCTCCAAGAGCCCTTTTTGCTTTTGTAACTTGTTTGGTGAACTCATTTTTTCTATGGCTCACTTCTACTCTGTGATTTCCTAAATAAACTTTTGCATGTATTTGAACCTTGGCTTTGAATTCTTTCTTAGCTAGAACTCAAGTACTGAAGTTGCTGAACTGAAATCCAATTGTTGGTAACATTCTGATGCTGTTATCACCACCAAAACTCAAGCCACCACATGAAGAAATTAACTAAATGTGCTGAAACCACTTAACAGTTCACTTTTGATATGGCAAATATTACCAAGGAAGCTTCACAACCGGAGGTAGTTCATCTCTGCAGGACAGAAGAAAAACTACATCTATTATTAATGAGTTTGCCGACCACTGGTATAGGGGCTTAATCACAAGGAACAACAACAGCCTGTAATTATTGGAATCGAGAGTCTAGGTTAGTGGTTGGCAAACTCAATTAGTCAGCAGAGCGGCAAACAGTGCTTGTAAGCCACAGTTTGAGCCCAGTATACCTAATGAACATTTTTAGCCGGGAGTTTTATATGCACCAAATTATTCAAAAGAATAAGAAAAGAAATATTATTCATGGATAGAAAAATTCTTAATCATGACAAGTTATATGAAATGTCCAAAAAAGGCAAATCTATAGAGACAGAAAGTAGGTTAGTGGTTGCCTGGGGGTGGAAATGGGAATGGGGATTAACTATATGAGGGAAAGAGGAATCTTACTGGCATGATGGAAATATCCTGAAGCTGGCTTATAGTGCTGGTTTTGTAACTTGGTAAATTTACTAAATATCTCTGAATTACACACTTAACGAGGTGAGTTTTGGGGCTGAAAAGTATTATCTCTAAAAGTTCTTTAAGTGACAGGGTAATCATTTTGATTTAAGCATTTTGATTGGGAGTGGGACTGGGAAATAACTAAGTAAGGATGTATTAAAAATCTTCAATTTTGAGAATGTTCACCCTAGTTCCTTCTAATAACCTGAATTTCAAAAAAGGATTAATTAAATTATCATACTTTCATACAATAAAGCATATGCACCTATTATAAATGATGCATGGAAAATGTGACAAAATCAAAATGTCCATTAATGAAAGTGGTACATCTAAAGTAATTATGGCCGAGACCAGTTTGGCTCAGTGGATAGAACGTCGGCTTGCGGACTGAAAGGTCCCAGGTTCAATTCCGGTCGGGGGCATGTACCTTGCTTGCGGGCACATCTCCACTGTGGGGCGTGCAGGAGACAGCTCATCGATGTCTCTCTCTCATCGATGTTTCTGACTTTCTATCTCTCTCCCTTCCTCTCTGTAAAAAATCAATAAAATATATTTAAAAAAATAAAAAATATAAAATAAAGTAATTATGATTCAACTAACCTTTGAAAGTAGTGCAGTCCATACTAAATAGTTAGAAAAATGTTAGGTTATACACAACATATAGAGAAATATGTCCAAGATATATTGTGTGAAGAAACACCTAACAGAACAATGCATATAATAGAACAAATGAGAAATGTGTGTGAATTATCTATGTATGTTCATGTGTGTTTGCATGTATACTTGGAAAGATAAATACCAAACCATACCTAATGCTTAGCCCTTGGAAGTACAAATAGGAGAGGAGGAGAATTTTCAATCAAAGTTCAAGGAAAAGAATTAGAAGTATGTGCATCCAAGGGCTGATAGCATTTTTATGTTCTTTTATACGTCTAAACTTTCTTATTGGAGAGGAAGGTTAGCACAGCAGTCAAGAGATGGCCCATATTTAAATTCTGGCTCTTCTGTGTATTTCCTGGGAGATCTTGAGCAAATTGCTCAACCACTCCATACTACTTACTGCCTTTGCCTCTATAAACCAAGAATAGAAAAAGCACTTACACCATAGCCTGGGAGGAAAACTAGGTATATTATGTACTCAAGGCACTGAGAACAGAGTCTAGCATATAATATGTATTCTTTGATAATGCTCATTAGCATTCATACCAATTCCTTATTAGTAAGAAGAAAACATGAACAGAACATTTATTTTTATGGTGGAAAAAAGAAGTATAAAAACACAGGCACTGCCTGACCTCAGGTATGTTCAATGCCAGGATGCGAGTAGAATGTATTAGGTACAAATCAAAGTCTGGACAGTTATCAGAGCCACTCTTATTACCAACAGTGATGTAACCAACCTCCCTGTGGGCCTCAATGAGGGCAGAGGGCGCCTGGGTGGGAAGCTCCCAAGTGCCTGGACTCCACGTGCTGTGATGGACTCATAATGCGAGAGATAATCAGCATGTGTGACCAGATCAATGGGCAAAGGACACCTGAAACACAAACACTCCAAAATAAACACTTTTGCCTCATAATTGACCTCAATGCGATTTGTGGCCCCATCTTGGGACATAACAATATAAAGCAGTCAATTATCTGACCCTTGAAAAACCATTAACCATCACATTATAATAACACTGAGCAAATCTGTCTTCCTGGGCTCTCAGGAAAAATGGCCACTTTGAAACTGCATGTGAACAACCAAATGCTAGACTCCTGGTTACTGCTTATCCAGGTCTCCCTATCCTACTTCCCACCCAGCCTGTCCTCAAGCATCTCATGCCTGTGCCTCCCTCCCTGCACCAAAACTTCAGGATATTCCAATACTATTTTGAGCCCTTCACAGTACAGATATTGACAAAATCAAGTCAGCCACTCCTTTTAAAGTAACTTTGCTGGAGAAACCAAGATGGCGGCATAAGTAAACACCTAAACCACTGCCTCGCACAATAATATCAAAACTACAACTAAAAGACAAAACAGACACCATCTGGAACCACAGGAAAGCTGGCTAAGTAGAAATTCTACAACTAGAAGGGAAAAGGATAGCACACTGAAACTCAGAGGAGCTGCAAAAGGCTGAAGTGCAGAAATGCAAGCGCGGAAAGGATGGATGGCTGAGTGCACAGGTGGCTGAGTATGTAGCTGGCTTTCTAAAGTGGGAGGAAGATGGAAGCTCCCGACTGCACTGAACTCCAGTCCTGGGCAAGACTCTGGGAAACTAGACTCATTCATGGGTAATCTGGACTGTTAGGAAAAGAGAAAGCACATTGAGACTCAGGGGAGCTGCAGAAGGTAGAGGTCGGGAGGTGTAATGCACACAGAAAGGAATTTACTGTTGAGTGCACAGGCGGCTAAGTGTGCGGCTGGCTTTCTCAAGTGGGAGATAGATGGAAGCTCCTGACTGTGCTGAACTCCAGTTCCAGGTGAGTTTCTGGGAAACCAGACTCATTTAGGGAGAAACTGGACTGTCTGGCAGTGGGCAAAACTAGAGGGCAGCTTTCTCTCACAGGTGCTTGCAGCGATTACCAAGGGACACTGAAACCCAGGGGCCTCATAGGGCAGGGCTGACGGGAAGCCAAGGCTGTCTGCTCTGACCTGAGACTCTGCCCCATCCAACCTAAGCACAAAGGCTTTTGCAATTTTGCAAGTCTTGTTTCATAAGGGTGTCTCCAGGACAGAAGTTTTCCAGGTGCAGACACAGCTGATCCTCACAGCCAATTAGCCTGGAGGTCAATTCCCTCCAGTGATACCAACAATAATCAAGACTTAACTACAACAAGGCAATGCACACAGTCCACAAAGGGGTGCACCAATAGTGTCCATCTCAAGTAACTAAGAAGGCTGAGCCATTGGGCAACATAGGACACCTACCACACAAAGCTACTCTACCAACTCAGGAAAGCAGCAAAAATGCGGAAACAAAGAAACAGTTACAAATGAAAGAAATGGAGAAAAGCAAACAACTGGATATAAAGTTCAAACCACAAGTATAAGGTTTTCAAGAATTTCCTAGAAAAAGCCGATAAATTTAGTGAGACCCTTGAGGATATGAAAAAGAACCAACTAGAAATTGAACATATACTGACTAAAATAAAAAATATTATACAGAGACCTAACAGCAGACTAGAGGAACGCAAGAATCAAGTCAAAGTTATCAAATATAAAGAAGCAAAAAATACTCAACTAGAAAAGCAAAAAGCAAAAAGAATCCAAAAATTTGAAGATAGTGTAAGGAGCCTCTGGGACAACCTCAAGCATATCAACATCAGAATTATGGCGGAACCAGAAGAAGAGAGAGAACAAGATACTGAAAATCTACTTGAAGAAATAGACAAAAAACTTCCCCACCTGGTAAAAGAAATAAACTTACAAGTCCAGAAAGTGCACAGAACCCCAAACAAAAGGAATCCAAGGATGACTACACCAAGACACATCATAATTAAAATGCCAAGAGCAAAAGACAAAGAGAGAATATTAAAAGCAGCAAGAGAAAAACAGTTAATTACCTACAAGGGAGCACCCATTGGACTGTCAGGGGATTTCTCAACACAAAACTATCCAGGCCAGATGGGAGTGGCAAGAAATATTCAAAGTGATGAATAACAAGAACCTACAACCAAGATTACTCCACCCACAAAGCCATCATTCAGAATTGAAGGTCAGATAAAGAGATTCACAGATAAGAAAAAACTAAAGGAGTTTATCACCACCAAATCAGTATTATATAAAATGCTGAAAGGTACTCTTTAAGAAGAGGAAGAAGAAAAGGTAAAAATAAAAATTATGAACAACAAATACATGTCTATCAACAAGTGAATCTAAAAATCAAGTGAATTAAAAATCTGATGAACAGAATAAACTGGTAAATATAATACAATCAAGGGCATGGAAAGGGAGTGGATCGACAATTCTTAGGGGGAAAGAGGTGAGAGGGGTGCGGGAAGAGATTGGACAAAAATCGTATACTTATGAATGAGGACAGTGGCAGGGAGGTAAGGGCAGAGGGTGGGGTGGGAACCCGGTGGAGGTGAGCTATGGAGGGAAAAAAGAGGAACAATTATAATAATCTGAACAATATTTAATCAATCAATCAATCAATATTATGTGGGTAGGAAAAAAAAAGACAAATCTGAATTATTCCTGGGAAAAGGCAAGTTCTAACATACCCTTTTGCCTGCACCTTATGGTAGTCCTTAAGATCTTTTCCAACAGCCACCTCTGCACAACACTGGAAACTCTCTTAAAGGAAGGAAACGTATTTGTTGAGTGACCACTTTGTACCAAATTCATCTATTTCTCTAGAAACTCTTGGAAGTAGGTATTTTAATCTCCACTTTTACAAATTTAGAAAACTGGGGCTCAGAGTGTCCACACATATGTGGCAGCACCACAGAATCATCCATTTCCAAAGTCTTCTTTCCTAAGCACCATAAATCCTATGGCTTTCACTCTTAAAGCAATTCAGACTTTTTATTTCAAATGCAAAGTATTTCCTTCAAAAAGGCCTATACACCACCAAAAATTTAGAACACCTGGCCAAAAATATCCCACAAAAGCTCCTGAAATTTCCTAGAAGTATGTATTTTTTACAAAGGACACAGCTGATAATCGTATTTTTTTTTTTATTTCTTTGTTTCTCTAAAGCCATCTAATATTCAACGGGGCACAAGGTCTCACTCACAGACCCGTCTCCATTGAGCAGAACAAACCAAAGAAACTCCTGCTTTCAGAAACTAATTTTTCAAAGAAGATTACATTGCCTTATTCATTTATCCTCCTGTGTAAAAAGTCGAGGTCAAATTCACAAGTAAATTTTTTGTCAGCCTTATTGGTCAAATTGATTCATAAGCTAAAGCTACACAGACAAGATGGTCCAAAGTGATCCAAAACTCTTGTGCTAAAATCATTTATGAGCTTTCCTTTGATAGAACTAGACATTTTAAACACCCTCATTTATCTTTCATTTTGGTATACTATTTAGAAAACTGTCATTATCAAACTAAAATAAATTGGTCTGGTCAAAAGACAAATTAATGACATCAGTCATCAATTGTTTCATAAGTCTGCACTGAAGTAGATGCTTAATAAGTGCCTGATCATTCAAAACAGTGACTGGTTCTCTATTGTTCTGGTATCCAACTATTTTTGCTTTGAATGCCACGGCACAAAAATGCAAGTCAAAGTTTAGCATTTGCTTCCACAAAAATAAATGTAATTTTTCCTATTGTAGGCTTTAATTTCAGCAAATTCAAATGAAGTGAAATCAACTGCCTTTATAAAACTATGAAGAGGACAAACAAAGCCATTAGACATCTCATCTCAGGTCATATATTTTCAAAAAGAGGCCATCATCCTACTAGAAATTGAGATTTATTGAAATTTTCAGGGAGCAACAGTGTATGTTAAATCATTTTGCTTATGTATGGTATATATATATATAATATATATATATATATATATTATATATATATATATAAATTTATTTAAATTATTAGTGAATCCTTAAAATCTTCTCTTAAGGTATTAGCCAACTATTTTCCTTGGATTTAGGTTAAGTCATAATTAGTTTACATAAATGTAGCTAGCTGTTTTTGTTAACTAGAATCACTTTAACTGTCCAAAGTAGAAGTTTAGTCCATGAAGGAATTTCAAGAGAAATCCATTCTTGATCTAATCATTATTTTAAAATACATTTTTATATAGTTTTAATAACACTCTACTTACAGCAGACATAATTATCCTCTCACTGGCCAGTCTAAAGAGAGAATTATGTGAACACAAAGAAGAGATTCAACCAATTAATACTTGACACCAGTGTATTGCTTCCACATTCAACATCCTGTAAAACTTATCATGAGGCATATACTACACACTATTCTCTTAGAACTCACCCTGCTGTCTAGAAGCTAACTGAATAGGGATTATGAAGGGAAGAAATGGACGTGTTCTGGATTCTTTGGTGTATTTGTCAAGCATGCACATATGTAGTTGACTAAAGCGTTCCAAAGTGAATCTTTTCATTCAAGTTCTCAATTCCTGATCACCCCCCCTCCAGCACTTCTTGCTCTTCCTTGGCTCCATCCATTCATTCAACACCCTATATTTCATTTCAGGTACACTTCTAGGTGCTGGGGATACAGAAGTGAGCATTCCCTATCTGGAATGACCTCACCAAGTGGCTAAATTCTTATGTTTATAGACATGGCTATTCATAAACTCACAGGCTCTAAATTAAGAGGCCTGATAAATTGCAGAGGACCTAGGTCCATGGTGAGCAAACTGCGGCTCCCGAGCCACATGTGGCTCTTTGGCCCCTTGAGTGTGGCTCTTCCACAAAGACTTTCATGGCCTGGGTGAGTCTATTTTGAAGAAATTTAAGTTTAAAACATTTGGCTCTCAAAAGAAATTTCAATGTACTGTTGACATTTGGCTCTGTTGACTATTGAGTTTGCTGACCACTAGCCTAGGCAAATACAGAAGGGAAAGACACCAAGGTCTATCACTTCTTCAGAGTAAGGACATTCTTGTAGTAAGATGGTACAGGGGTCTCCAGAGCTCTAGTAGAAATAACTTCTGTCCCAAACTACAACTGCTTGACCTTAAAAACAGTACAAAGCATGGCCAACTTTTCTCAACCCCACCTTGCTTTCATTTCTTTAAAAATACAAACATGTTTTATACTCCTTGCATCAAAATAAAAATGTTTTTAATGAACATCAAAAGACTGGAAATAACACGGGAGAAAATATTTACAATACAAATGAAATAGGACTGATTTCCCTAAATTTTTTAAAGTATATTTTTATTGATTTCAGAGAGGAAGAGAGAAGGAGAGAGAGATAGGCACACCTATGATGAGAGAGAATGGCTGATGGCTGCCTCCTGCATGCCCCCTACTGGGCAACAAGCCTGCAACCCCTGCCCTGAATGGGAATCAAACTCTGACTTTCTGGTTCATGGGTCAACACTCAATCACTGAGTCATACCAGCTAGGTTGATTTTCCTAATTTTAAATGAGATAATATCAGCCAATCTAGTAAAGATAAGAACCCTATGAAAAAAGAAATAGAAACAAGAGGAGAGGGAAGAGAAAGAAGAAAGTACAAAGCAAAACACAAGAACAAGTTTACAGAAATTCAAATGGCCAAAGAACCTACAGGATCCTTAACCTATCATCCTCCTATCTAATAAAGAGGGAATATGCTAATTAACCATCACTCTGTCACAAAGATGGCTATACCTACAGCTGAGGCCAAGTTCCCATAAGGAGACTTAACGACCAATCAGCAGGGACCTGAGGCTATGCCCTCCCTCACCCGTCATAGCTTGACAGGGGATCTCAGGCTATGCCCCCCACCTGGCAGGGCTTGACAGGGGATGTCAGGTGCGCTTCCCATCCTGGTGCTGGGCTAGTGGTCCTCAGACTGCACCCTCGGCCTGGCAGGGCTTGACAGGGGACCTCAGGCCATGCTCCCGCCTTGGCACTAGGCTGGGGGACCTCAGGCCACGACCCCCACCCCAGTACCAGGCCAGGGGACCTGAGGCTATGTCCCCTGCCTGGCGGGGCTTAACAAGGGTGGGAATGGTGGAATCTGGATCTAGCCCAGTGGCTCAGCTGGGTCTGGATCTCATGTGATTTTGAGGTGAATGTGGGTGGGCGGTGACTTGACTCTGGGTCTCGTGGTGTGCCCTAGACTCTGACAGGAGGAAGGTTTTCATGCACATTTTACTAATTTTCTTTCATTTCTGACACTTCTATTATAAAGAAAAGGCAAATAGCAATATTAATTTCCTCTAGTTAATCCCCTTGTAATGTGCACAAATTTCATGCACTGTGCCACTAGTTAAAAATAAGCCTGCAGAGGGAAAAAATGGCGGCGGAGTAAACAGACGCACCTGGAGCTTTGTCGCTGGGCAGAGGGAGAGAGAGCGGCTGGGAGTCGCACTGGGAGTGATTGGAGGCAAGTTGGAAGCCAGTTATCCTCCAGGAGAAGGCGGGGAACTGCTGGACGGGGCTCTCCCAGCTGGGCAGCCCCACTGCAAAGGGTTTTTGCCTGCC
>PVJN01046541.1:0-16392 GCA_004026805.1 Lasiurus borealis
ATTTTTTTATTTTTTATTTTTTAATTAAATCTTTATTATTCAGATTATTACATTTGTTTTTCTCTTTTTTCCCCTCCACAGCACCCCTCCACCCAGCTCCCACCCCCCTCCCTCTGCCCTTAGCTCCCTCCCATTGATCTCATCCATAGGTGTATGATTTTTGTCCAGTCTCTCCCTGTACACCCTTCACCCCTTTCCCCCTAAGAATTAACAGTCCACTCCCTTTCTGTGCTCCTGATTCTATTCTATTCACCAGTTTATTCTGTTGATCAAATTTTTAATTCACTTAATTTTTAGATTCACTTGTTGATAGCTATGTATTTGTTCATAATTTTTTTGGCTTTTACCTCTTTCTTCTTCCTCTTCTAGAAGAGTACCCTTCAGCATTTCATATAACACCGGTTTGGAGTTGATGAACTCCTTTTCCTTTTGTGCCTTTTTTGATCCTTGTTTAAAAAAACGGTTCGAGGGCACCCATGTCAAAAATTAATTGTTCTAATGCGGAATAATGGTCCGAGGAAAGTTGACTCGTTACCTCTCTCTGTATTGATTTAAAAAAAACAAAATCTGAACAATAGATTCTTTGGCATGAAGAAGTCAGTAGCCCAATGAGGTCTTTTAAGTAATAGTATGCTTTCATTTAAAAAGCTAATTTTTTAAAAACATTTTATTGATTTTTTTTACAGAGAGGAAGGGAGAGGGATAGAGAGCTAGAAACATCGACGAGAAAGAGACATCGATCAGCTGCCTCCTGCACACTTCCTACTGGGGATGTGCCTGCAACCAAGGTACATGCTCTTGACCGGAATCACACCTGGGACCCTTCAGTCCTGAGGCCGATGCTCCATCCACTGAGCCACATCAGCTTCTGCTAAAAAGCTAATTTTTAAGTGGGATATTGTTAAACTCTCAGGTTATCAGAAAGAGGCACAGAAGACTACTTCTACTTGATTTACTATTCGGCCCTTGTGAATATATGATGCCCAGTTTTAATTTCTACATTTGTAAGAGGATTTTTTTTTTTCCCCAGAGATTTTAGGGAAGAGCAGTAGAATTGATGAAAGAGATATCAGAGAGAAGATTCAATCCAATAGGATTTTTTTTTTTCCCCTGGAGGAGAAGCTAAGATGATCACTTATTACGCTCTATCTTCCGGAATACTGGTTGTTATACCAGTCAACAAGAGCAACCTCCATTAGTCACCCTGACTTCAGTTAGAAGTTCTCAAAGTACAGTCCCTGGGCGGGTAGCATGCGCGTCTCCTGGGCATCTGTGGGAGATGCAATTCTCAGGGCACACCCCCACCTGCTGCATCAGACACTGCAGGCAGCCCAGGAATGGCTTTTAGCCAGCCTCCGTGGGATTCGGACGCACACAAAGGTTTCAGAACTGATGCTTAGAAGCAGCTTCGGGGTGCGTGGGTTTGGGGGGCTGACAGAGTCGGGAAAGGCTCCTCTGCCCAAACTCTTCCATTTACAACCTGCCCCCACTCTGCTTCTCCTCTCAGCTGTACATCCCTCTGCCACATCCCCAACAGCAACGATCACTTCCTAACGCCCATACCATTTGCTTACTTAGTTTTTTATTTTTAAATATATTTTGTTGATTTTTTACAGAGAGGAAGGGAGAGGGATAGAGTTAGAAACATCGATGAGAGAGAAACATCGATCAGCTGCCTCCTGCACGCCCCCTACTGGCGATTTGCCCACAACCAAGGTACATGCCCTTGACCAAAATCGAATCTGGGACCTTTCAATCTGCAGGCTGACGCTTTATTCACTGAGCCAAACTGGTTTCGGCTGCTTATTCAGTTATTTTCGTTTCCTTCAGTCCACCACAAGGAGGGAGATGTTTGCCTATGTGTTTCACTGCTGTGTCCTCCCTGAAGACCACAAAGGCAGGGGGGAAGAGAAATAAATAGTAATTGAATGGCTGAAGAAATGCTGTCGCAACACTGTTCGCTATGTTGAACACCTAAAACCAGTATTTTTAAAAAGTATTTTTATTGACTTTCGAGAGGAAGGGAGGGTGGGGGGGAAGAGAGAGAGACAGAGAGAGAGAGAGAGAGAGAGAAACATCAATGATGAGAGTTGCCTCCTGCACGCCCTCTGCTGGTGACTGAGCCCACAACCTGGGAATCAAACTGTGACCTCCTGGTTCATAGGTCTACACTCAACCTCTGAGCCACATCAGCAACACGTTCCAATGCCTATTGTCGGAGGAAGTGTGAAGAGGGTATGAGGCTGGAAAAGAGGTCTGTTGGTTGGAGTGGAGAGCACTGGGGGAGAAGGGAGAGGAGGAAGTCCATTTGTGTGGGGAGGGAGGTGCAGCCAAAGCTGAGGCCTCAGCGCTTTACAAACCACAGTGAGGAGGAAGCACTGGGAAGCTCTCCAAGAATGTGAAGCCCTGGCCGGTGTGCTCAGCTGCTTGGCACTGTCCTGTGCACCGAAAGGTTGTTGGTTTGATTCCTGGTCAGGGCACATGCTTAGGCTGTGGGCTCGATCCCCAGTAGGGGGTGTGCAAGAGGCAGCCAATCAGTTTCTCACATGGATGATTCCTTTTCTCTTCTCCCTTCCTCTTCCCCAAAAATCAATAAAAAAAAAAACACTAAAGAGAAGAATTTCATCTGATAATGACATCAGATTTATGTTTTGAAAAAGTTCTGGCTGCAGCATGAGACACTGGGTGGGGGGGAGGTTAGGGTGAGGGGCAGAATGGATGGGGCTCAGCAGCCAGTAGAGAGGTGCCAGAAGCCAGTTCCAGCATGTCATAATGGCAAGAGTTTCATCACAGGTTGATGGAACTTGGGGACTCAATAAGGGCTGAGTTCACATATGTTGTTACCTGTTGGGGATGGCTAAACCTGAATAGAATGATTGTTTTCTGCCAGGCAGCTCAGGGAATCTTAATATACTTGTTATTGCCTTCTGTTGGCCAAACACCTGAATAGCCGTAGGCAATTCCCCAATCTGACAATGCTTCTGTACAAATCCTACCCTTGGAAGTGTATTTCTCCACCTTGCCTTAGGACAAATTGTGTTAATAAAAAGCAAGGGATCCCGAGACAAGGAGAACTTAGCTCCTTCTGCTAGGCTCCTCTGACCCCGAATGCCTTTCAAAATTATCTTTCGTCTTTGGACTCTTAGGCTACGCACAGCCTTTCTCCAGATTGCTGAACCCTTCCTAACGCTAGAACAAGAACCCTGGCATCAAGGTGTTGCATGGTGCGGGCAAGAGCTGATGGTAGCTGGTACCAAGACGCGGTGGGGAAGGATCAGGCAGTAAAGGACACGCTAACGTTCCTCCTCTTTATTGGCTAATGTCTTCAGGAGTCAGCCTGCGCTGTGGCACATTCGTGCCCTGTGGTGACACCGCTGCACAACTGTTCCTTTTGCCCTCCATCCCCTATACCTTCCCCTTGATCTGATTTGCTTGCCTCCGCGTTTCCCGTTCTTGTCCTCTTCTCTCTTCCACATTCATCACTGCACCACAGTGAATGGTGGGCTTGCCTATCTTCTCCAATAAAATGTAGGCTCCTTGAACAAGGACGATATGTTACGCCAGTGGTTCTCAGCCTGAACTGCACGGCAGTCACCGGGGATTTTGTTAAAAAGGCAAATTTTGACTCTCTGGCTGTGGAGTGGGGTCCGAAACTATTCATTTGGACTCAGACTTCGATGATGCTGACGCAGGGGCTAACTTTCGGTAGAAAAATCTTTTTTTTTTAATTTTTATATATTTTATTGATTTTTTACAGAGGGAGAGGGATAAAGAGCCAGAAACATCAATGAGAGAGATAGACATCGATCAGCTGCCTCCTGCACTCCCCCTACTGGGAATGTGCCCAAAACCAAGGCACATGCCCTTGACCAGAACCGAACCTGGGACCCTTCAGTCTGCAGGCAGAGGCTCTATCCACTGAGCCACACCGGCCTTGGTGAAAATCCTTATGTAAATTTTTATCCCCACGACTTAGCAGGGGGTCCAGCCTAAGAGATTCTTGACAAACGCCCCCGAGTAAACAGTCCAGTCTGCTTTTCCAGTCTCGCCTGCTAACATTTCTCTTCTCGTACCTCACTCTCAAAGCACCGCCCTCACACCACCCAGTTCCTCGCGCCAGTTTCCTTGCCGGCAGGTGACTCGCACCTGGAGCATCAGCCCTGTCCGGGATCTGCAAACCCCTCTCAGCTCCCACCTCCTCCAAGGCTTTCTAAGTTACCCCCAGAGAGGACCGAGTTCTCCGCCCTCGCCACCCACGTTCGCCGCCTCAGAGAAAAGATCGGAAACAGGCACACCAGTTTTTCTATTTCTTTTTTTAAAAATATATTTTATTGATTTTTTTTTTTTTACAGTGAGGAAGGGAGAAAGATAGAGAGCTAGAAACATCGATGAGAGAGAAACATCGATCAGCTGCCTCCTGCACGCCCCCTACTGGGGATGTGCCTGCCACCAAGGTCCATGCCCTTGACCGGAATCGAACCTGGACTCTTCAGTCCATAGGCCGACGCTCCATCCACTGAGCCAAACCGGTTTTGGCCTGTTTTTCTCTTTCTCTGACAGACCATCTGAGGTGATGTCTGCTCCTGTGCAAATCCCTCCCCAAATCCAGGACGGCCAGACGCCCCGGCCTCAGGGGCAGGGGAGGCTAAGTCCTCTCTTCCCCAGTTCCCACGGAGGAGGAGGGCCCGGTGAGTAGTCACGGAACAAAGGAGTCAGCGAGCCTGGCTGAGTGAGTCAAGGCAACACGTGGTGGCCGGAGCGGGGACCTCTGCCCTCCTTCTGGAACTGCCCCGTGTGGGATGGCTTGGGCAGCGCTCCGATCCCACGTACCTTCCAGAATGGAATAGGTCAGGGGGTGACGGGCAACTCCGCAGAGAAGAGGAGGGACAGGCCTGATCAGAGGTGTGGAGGGCGTGGCTGTGTGTGTCTTTGGAAGATGTGAAGGCGGAGCCACACCTCGGTCCTCCTGGGGGTTCTTGGACTGCGGGGAAATGCAATCCCCCTGATTCATCCTGACACCTGGGTCCGAGGAAATAATACTCCAGGGCGGGGGTCGGCAAACTCATTCGTCTGCAGAGCCAAATAGCAACAGGACAACAATGGACATTTCTTTGGAGAGCCACATTTTTTAAACTTGAACTTCTTCTCATGCCACTTCTTCAACATAGACTTGCCCAGGCCGTGGTGTTTTGTGGAAGAGCCACACTCCAGGGGCCAAAGAGCCGTGTGTGGATGTGGCTTGCGAGCCGCGGTTTGCCTACCGCTGCTCCAGGGAAATGGAAAAGCTGGGGTTCCAGAGGATGATGCCGTCTTTTTTTTTTTTTTTTAATATATTTTATTGATTTTTTTACAGAGAGGAAGAGAACGGGATAGAGAGTTAGAAACATCGATGTGAGAGAGACATCCATCAGCCGCCTCCTGCACGCCCCCTACTGGGGATGTGCCCGCCACCAAGGTACATGCCCTTGACCGGAATCGAACCTGGGACCCTTCAGTCCGCAGGCCGACGCTCTATCCACTGAGCCACACCGGTTCCGGCCAAACAGTGCTTTCTTCGATGCCCCCGTACGTTATTAACGCCGCTGCCATCGAAAGGAAACAAACGAGAGGTGGATCGTCTCCAGGTTAGATTCATCCCCAGCTCCGAATTCCTGAGACTCCAGCTGCACGGGTTTTCCACCTTCCTCCCCCTCCTGCCTTTGCCAGATGGGCGTTCACTCTCCCCTCTCTAACCAGAGGAACCAGCTGAGAGCAGATCTGGCACCCACCCCAGACCGCCTCCTCCCCCTCCCCACCCATGGTGACTCCCTGCCTGCGTCTCCCGGGCCGGTGGTAGTACAGTGGTACCTCGAGATACGAGTTTAATTCGTTCCGTAACCTTGAGGCGTGGGAAACTATGAGACGCTCGAGTACATGGGTCATGTACAGCCGGCCGATCCGCGCGAAAACTCCTCTCTCAACTGTTGCTCGTATTTCAAAGCAAAAATAGCTCGCTTGATGGCTCGTATCTCAAAAATCTCGTAGGTTAGGGCACTCGTATCTCGAGGTACCACTGGACTCAAGGAGCCATCCAGAGTGAGTCCCTCGTCAAATCCCGTCTGTGTTTCTTTGAAGCGGGCAAAAGGACTTGCTTCCTCCTCTCCAGCAGAAACAGAGGCTTGAGTCACGGCCCTGAGGACCTGCCAGTGGTTTGGAAACCGCCTCTGTCAACACACCGACGGGGCAGGGCTGGGGGTGAGAGATGCAAGGAAGCCAGCAGGCGGTGTGGATGCAAACAGGGCGCCGTGGGGAGGGCTGGCTCAGAACCCCCAGGTAAGTCCGTCTGCAGCGCCTCGCTGCCCAGGCCCCCTCCTCCTTCCCCACCGCCCTGCGTGTTCACGAGGCACCATGGGCTGAACGGCCCGATAAGGATCTTGGAGGCCGGCTCCCGGCCCGGGTGCAGGCAGTGCCGCTCCCTTGTTCTCTGCGGGCGCGCCCTCCTGCTCCCCACCCACCTCTTCCTGCCCCGGTGCTGCTCCCCGGGCAGTTTCCACGCTCCCAGCCCTTCCCGCCCACTCCCAGCTCCCACAGCCGGCTCTGCTCTCTGCCCGGCCCAGGGCCCGTGAACGGCGGGGCCTGGGTGAGCCATCCTGGAGGGACAGGTGCTCCTGTGCCCGGCACGACCTCCCGGTGCTGCCAGTGTGTACCCAGCCTCCGTGGTCCTCTGAGGGGGATGGTCTGCCAAAGGGTCTGGGCATGGAAAATAATGAAAAATAATGTGGTGCGCTTCTGGCAACAGCTTTGTGGAGAGATAAGTCACATGCCTCCCAATACATCTCTATTTTTTATTCTTTTAAAATATATTTTATTGATTTTTTACAGAGAGGAAGGGAGAGGGATAGAGAGCTAGAAACATCGATGAGAGAGAAACATCCACCAGCTGCCTTTTACACGCCCGCGACTGGGGATGTGCCCGCAACCAAGGTACCTGCCTTTGACCGGAATCGAACTCGGGACCCTTCAGTCCGCAGATTAACGCTCTATCCACTGAGCCACACCGGTTTCGGCACGTCTCTCTTTTTAAATCCATTTTATTTTCTGAGAGAGAGAGAAACATGGATGGGACAATGCCTCCAGCACATGCCTGGACCAGGGATGGAACCTGAAACCTCGCTATGTGCCCTGACCTGGAATCGAACCCGTGACCTTTCCGTGCATGGGACCATGTTCCAAGCGACTGAGTGGCCCACACCGGCCAGCTCAGTTTGAGCAGTTTTTTTTTTTTTAAAATATATATTTTATTGATTTCTTATAGAAAGGAAGGGAGAGGGATAGAAAGCCAGAAACATCGTTGAGAGAGAGACATCCATCAGCTGCCTCCTGCACACCTTCTAATGGGGATGTGCCCGAAACCAAAGTACATGCCCTTGACTCGAATCGAACCTGGGACCTTTCAGTCCACAGGCCGACGCTCTAGCCACTGAGCCACACCGGTTTTGGCTGAGCAGTTTTTTTAAAAAACATTTTTTATTGATTTTTTTTTATTAGAGAGAGAGGAAGGGAGAGGTGGAGATAGAGAGAAACGCCCATGAGAGAGAAACATCAACACTGCCTGCCCGGTTTGGGTATTTTGAAACATGTCAACAAAATGCCATTCTTATCAGCCAGGGGAAACTACCGCCTTCATTCCCATCTAGCTTTAGGAGACCATTTATCCTAGGAAATAAGTCCCCCCCCCCTGCATCCCCCCACCTCTCTGATCTCTTCCTTGCCCTCTCCACCGTGGGGGCATCACCCTCTGCCCTCCGCAGATGCTCCGAGAAGTCTCTTCCCCGCTTCCTGCAAACTTGATGATTTGACTTTCAGAGTCTGGTCCTCCGCGAGGGAGAGACGTACATAGGAAGCTTGTTTATTATTCCGTCACGATGGCTTTATCATCGTGGCGCGAGGTGCTAAACGAGGAGGGTGCAGACTCCCGTTTGACGAACGCATCGAGATCTTTTCCGGGTAATTAATGCCCGTCATCAGCCGGAAGCCACACCACCTGCAGCTGCTGAGCTCGCTGTCCCCCGGCTCCACGGCTCCGGGGAGTGGAGGGCCCGGGGCACCTGTTGCCGGTCATCGGGTGTTAGGAGATGGAGGGGTCCCCCTTCACCCCCCGTCTTCTCAGAGGGCCCTGGCGGTGGGGAGAGCGGCCTTCTGTTGGCTGCTTTGCATAATGAGGCGCTCTCTCTGCCTCCTCACCTCCCAGCGGGAGGGAATACTGCACCCGGTTCCCCGGGAGGCTCCGGGGCCACTGGCCTTGTCGTGGAGGAGAGGAGCAGGCGGCCGATCCGTCTCACGTGTCCCCACGAGGACCTGCCTCACCCGCCCGGCTCCTGCCTGACTCTGCTTTGCCTTCCTCTGGGCGAGGCGCTGCGGCCAGCACTCAGAACGCGGCCTCTTCTTCGCCCGGTTCTTATCTCCGTCTGAAAGGCTCAGACCCGGGAGAGAAACTGGGTCACACATTCCCAGGGTGTCCGTTTACACGGGACCTGCTGTGGCTTTGTCTGAGGCTCCCAGGTAACGGAGAAGCTGGGGCTGATCTCCCCAATCAGGTCAGCACCACCCCCAGGTCCCCGGGTCCCGGTGCCCAGGGCGGTCCCCGCCATGGCACCGGATGGGCAGAGGAGTCTGGGTGGCCCGGAGACAGGCACCGATCCAGGCCTGTGATGGATTGGCACCCCCAGGCCCTCCCCTGATGGCGGCGGGCAGCGGCCTGGCCCGGGGTGGAAGATGGCTCTCTCTTCCATGGGAAAGAGCTCTCCTCCACCCAGAACTCCACACGGGGGTGCTCCCCGCAAACCCGAGGCCTGGCTGAGCCTCCGGCAGCCCGCCCTGCCCAGGCACAGCGGCCCCCCGTCCCCCCGTCCCCCCACCACCCCCAACACACAGCTCCTCCGCCTCCTGGCACTGAGGTTCCCCTTGGCGACAGCCAGGAGAAATGCCCAGGTGTGGCCGGTCTCTGCGAGCCTCCATGGAGGTGAGCACCCACCCGTGTGTGGGAGGAGCCCAGGTTCCGTGGCCACGCTGTGTCCCTGAGCTGCTTTCTCCTCTCTTCCGGAAATTAGCACTTTGTACCTCGCGCACCTAAGGACCTTTCTCCCTTTTTATTATTTTTAAAAAATATATCTTATTGATTTTTTTCACAGAGAGGAAGGGAGAGAGATAGAAAGTCAGAAACATCGTGAGAGAGAGACATCCATCAGCCGCCTCCTGCACGCCCCATAGTGGAGATGTGCCCGCAAGCAAGGTACATGCCCCCGACCAGAATCAAACCTGGCCCGGTCTCGGCTCTCCCTTGTTTTTGTTGGAGCAGATTCTCCTTCTCCCTCCTCCCTCCTCCCTCCTTTTTCTTCCTTCTTTCTCCTCTCTCCTCCTCCTTCTCCTCCTTCTAATATATTTTATTGATTTTTCACAGAGGAAGGGAGAGGGATAGAGAGAAACATCGATCTGCTGCCTCCTGCACACTCCCCACCCAGTATGTGCCCGCAACCAAGGTGCATGCCCCCGACCGGAATGGAACCTGGGACCCTTGAGTCCGCAGGCCGACGCTCTATCCACTGAGCCACACCAGTCAGGGTTGAAGCAAATTCTGTAAGGGTGCTTCTGGGGACACAGTCCGTGATGTGGCTGAGGAAGTCCGGCTGCCTGGGTCTCATGTCTTCTTCAGCACGCTTCCTAGACGTGTGGACAAGTGACTGGATTTCTCTAAACTGTGTTTTCCCCACCCATACAATGAGAATGGCCTGGCTGGCGTGGCTCCGTGGTTGAGCGCTGACCTATGGACCAGGAGGTCACGGTTCAAATTCCTAATAAGGGCACATGCCTGGGTTGTGGGCTCGATCCCCAGTGGGGGGCATGCAGGAGGCCGCCAATTGATGATTCTCTCTCATCATGGATACTTCTCTCTCTCTCTTTCCTTCTTCCTCTCCCTCTCTGAAGTCAATAAAAAATACCACATAAAAGTAAATAAAGAAAAGAAGAATGATCGTGTCATATTGATGTGTTCCTGTTAGGGACTCAAAGATGCCATAGCAGGTGAGAGCTGTGGAGACAGACAGACTTGGGGAAAATCCTGATCTCTCCTCAGCAAGCCACGTGATGGTAAGCAAAGAACTAACCTTCTGAGCCCCCATTTTTAATAAAATGGGGAAACTATTCCTAGTGGAACAAACAGCATCTACTTTGAGCTTCACTTTCCTCATCTACAGGATTATCACATTGCTGGGAAAATTAAACTAAAAACAAAACACGTTCTATTTATACTAGAGGCCCCGTGCATGACATTTGTGCACTGGGGGTGGGGGCCTCAGCCTGGCTGGCACCCTATCACAGTCCGGGATCCCTCGGGGGATGTCTGCCTGCTGGCTTAGGCCGGCTCTCTGTGGGGTCCTTAGTGCTGTCACGGAGGCAGAAGAGGCTCCCGCCCCTGCACTCGCCAGCGGTGAGCCCGGCTTCTGGCTGAGCTGTGCTCGCCCTGTGGGAGCACACTGGCCACCAGGGGCCAGCTCCTGGGCCGAGCGACTGCCCTCTGGTGGTCAGTGTGTGTCCTGGCGACCGGTCGTTCTGCCATTTGGTCGATGTACGTGTTAGGGTTTTATTATATAGGATGAAGCTCATGGCTCATGGTCACTATAAACTCTCTCCTTCTTCTTCCCTTGGGTTTCTGCCAGTCAAGTAGAGATATGAGCATCCTAACATACGAGATTTTTGAGATACGAGCCGTCGAGCGAGCGATTTTTGCTTTGAAATATGAGCAACATTTGAGATAGGAGTCATCGCGAGGATCAGCCGGCTGCACACGACCCACCAGTTTACTACGACTCGAGCGTCTCATAGTTTCCCACGCCTCAAGGTTACGGAACGAATTAAACTCGTATCTCAAGGTACCACTGTATTTTTAAAATAAAGCATTGAACAGAGTGTCTAACCTCAGAGGGGAGGAGAAGGGGTAAGAGAGCAGCCAAAGGACTTGTATGCATGCATCTGCGCACAACCCATGGACACAGACACTAGCGGGGTGAAAGCATGTGCCGGGGGACGGGCGTGACCGGGGAGAGGTCACTGGGGGAAGAAGAAGACTCATGTAATACTTCAAACAATGAAGAATTAAAAAAATAAATAAAGCAAAGCGGGCAGTGTTCTGGGTGGTCCCAGATCTGCCTCTTGCTTTAAAGCAGTGGTTCTCAACCTTCCTAAGGCCGCGACCCTTTAAGACAGCTCCTCATGTGGTGGTGACCCCCAACCATAAAATTATTTCCGTTGCTACTTCATAACTGTCATTTTGCTACTGTGATGAACTGTAATGTAAATATCTGATAGGCAGGATGTATTTTCTTTGTTACAAATTGAACATCATTAAAGTGTAGGGATTAGTCACCAAAACAATACGTAATTGTATATTGTGAAATATTTATTTCTAATGACAAATAAATGAAATTTTGTCTTGAATCGTGGTGTAGCATGGGCAACAGTCTTCATAGGACAACAGTAAACTACATGGCTACACGTTGCTACACCAAGGAGCGGTGTGGTGGTTCCTAAGACCATGGGAAATAGGTGTTTTGCAATAGTCTTAGGCGACTCCTGTGAAAGGGTCACTCGACCCCCAAAAGGGTCCCAACCCACAGGTTGAGAACCGCTGCTTTAAGTGTTTGGGCGGAGTGTACCAGGGCCACCCCTGCCTCCAGCCTCCGGCCTCCCTTAGCCTCTTCCCCCGTCTCCCCTCTGAACCACCTCGGCCTCCGAGAGCAGCCAACACGGTTTTGACCCGAACGAACTCCCTCACCCGCAGCCGTGAGCCCCCAGGTTCCGGGGAATGACTCCCCGAGACCGGGGCCGCCTCTGCGGCCACACCCACCTGCTGGGGCTCCTGTTTCCTGCGACCACATGGCTCAGAGGGCTGCTCAGCCAGAGTTGGTGGAGAAGAAGCCGAGGGCAGTGTCTCTTAGAGATGCTAAACTCCCTCCGTGACTTCCGGGAGAACCACTTCCGGCAGAACCACTCCCGGGGGAGGAGGTGGGACTCCTCAGGAAGAGGGGCCACACCTGGTTCACCTCCCCATGCCGCCGGCTCCAGGCTGGGCTGCGGGAGTGTCTCTTCCTAAGGCTCCTCCTCAAGCACGACCAGGCGCTCTGGAGCCCAAAGGCCTTGGAGGGGCCCCTCTGTACCCCCTGGGGTCTGGCTTCTGCCCGAGCCTCTCCCAGAACCAGTAGGCACCCCTTTAACCACCCCGGAGCCCTCTCCCAGGCATCAGATCGCATGAAACAATAAAGCTTTTGCAGCAACCAATCCATCCATCGATCCATCCATCCATCAATCAATCAATATAAAGAAAAGCAAAACCAATCAGCAAGAGCAACAGCTGGAACTCCTCTAACAGGGGGAGAATGTTTAGCACAGAGGAACTAGCATTTATTATTATTATTATTATTATTATTATTATTTATTTTTTTTTTCCAGATAAAGAAACATCAGTCAAACCAAATGCCCAGAGACCCTCTGGCCTGAATGTGGAGGTGGTTCCCAAGCGCAGGGGAGAGCGTTAGAGGAGAGCGTTAGAGGAGAGCGTTAGAGGAGATGGTTAGGAAGCGAACTTGCCGTGTGACACGCGTTCAGGAAGGACCTGGGCAGCCGCGGTCCTGACTCGGGGGCTTTGACGTCAGAAAACGCCGGCCACCTTTCTCCTGGGGGAGGGGCGGTTTCAGGGGAACCTAACCTCCAGGACCCCAGTGACACCCCTGGGGCTTTGCGGGTCAGAGGGAGCCGCGCCCCGCCCTGCCCCGCCCTCGGCCCGCCGTGGTGCTGAAAGTTTCCATGTCCCAGGGAGCCCAGGACCTCATGGTGAGGCCTGCCCCAGAGGCCCTGTGTTCTCTCAGCAAATGTTCCAGAAATAAGAGCGGGAGCCGGCCCGCTGGGGCTGGGAGCAAACAAAGAAACCAGACGCACTGGCCCCCACAAATGCTCGCCAGAAAGCGGGGTGCGAGGGGCTCCAGGCAGAGGGCATTCAGCGAGTCAGAAGCCGCAGAGCGGGCCAGAGATGGGTTCTGTGCAATGCTTGTGGTTTCTCACTCCAGCTTTCCAGACAACACGGAGGCAACCAAGACCCTTTCCCTGTGTCCTGGGCTCTCACCCTAAGGTGCTGAGTGTGCTCCATGCACCTTACAAAGTGTCCTCTGAGTCCCAGGCCAGGCAGCCACGGACACCACAGCCCCTGCCCCCCGACTCCCGGAGAAAATCATGGGGTCCTCAGGCTGTCCTGTGCAGACAGCAGCCCCGAACGTGATGGCCTTCTCCGAATCCACAGGCGGAGGACATGAGTTCAGAGCTAGACAGGCCTCTGCCCCATGCTGTGAGCGGTACCTCTCTGAGATCCATTTTCAGTTCTTTAAGTGGAATTGCCGGGTCATCTGGCAGATCTATTCATTCTTTGAGTAACGTTCATACCCTTTTCCATAGCAGCGATGCCATTTTACCTTCCTACCAACAGTCTGCCAGGGCTCCAACGTCTCTGCATCCCTGTCAGCACTTGCAACTTCCTGGTTTTTAAGAAAACAACAGGCAGCCGTCCTAACGGCTGGGAGGTGGGTCTGGAGGCCTGTGGATCTGCAGCTTTGCCTTTCTGGAGAGAACCAGCCGGCGTCCACACACGCGTCACCTCAAAGATGCTCACGGTAGCAACCCTTCGGCTCTCTGGGGCTGAAAGGCTTCTCTTTAAGATGACTGGGGTTGGCCGAGGCCGTTGTGGCTCAGTGGATAGAGCGTCAGCCTGCAGACTGAAGGGTCCCAGTTCGATTCTGGTCAAGGGCATGTATCTTGGTTGCAGGCACATTCCCAGTAGGAGGTGTGCAGGAGGCGGCTGATGGATGTCTCTCTCTCTCATCGATGTTTCTAGCTCTCTATCCCTTTCCCTTCCTCTCCGTAAAACATCAATAAAATATATTTTTTAATTTTTTTTCATTGTTGTAGCATTTGGAATTGTTTAGCAGTCGGGGTAGAAGAAAAGGACATGTGTGACCGCTGCAGACCACCAAGCACCCTCCCTCCACCGGGCCCAGAGCGGCGGCCAGCCCGGAGCCAGGGGCCGCGCGGGAGCCAGCGTCGCTGGGGCAACCAGGCTTTCAGGCGCGGTCAGGGGTCCCGGGCGCAGCGGGCCGGCGGTGTTTTCTTTCTCAGCTCGGACAAAGGCGGCGGCAGAGGAGGGCCAGGCTGGGAGGCGCGTCTGGATGCCCAGGTTTTCTGCCGGGCGCCGGCCGAAGCGGCCGCAGAGCCCCCGGTGAGGGGCTGACCCCCAGCAGGGGAGGAGGACCGGCCTTCCTCCCCGGACAGCGTGGCCGGACGCCGAGGTGAAGCCCGGGTCCATGGGAGACCCGTTCTCTGCCAACGTGAGGATGAGATGCAAGTAATATGAGGGCCTGCACACCCAGGTTAGGTTAAGGTAGGAGACGATGAAAAACGGTTGCAGGGAGTCAGAAAGTGATGTGGTGTGACCTCAGGCGCTCTCTCCATTCAGTCTGGTTTCCCGTCACATATATTACGGTTATTTCGCACATGTGAAGTCATACATATTATGGTTAATTTACATATGTGGAGTCATATATATTACGATTATTTTGCACATGTGAAGCCATACATATTATGGCTAATTTACATGTGTGAAGTCCTATATGTTACGGTTATTTTGCGCATGTGAAATCATATGTATTATGGTTAATTTACATACGTGAAGTCATATATGTTATGGTTATTTTGCGCATGTGAAGTCATGCATATTATGGTTAATTCACACGTGAAGTCATATATGTTACGGTTATTTTGCATATGTGAAGTGCTACATATTATGGTTAATTTACACATGTGAAGTCATATATGTTACGGTTATTTTGCACAGGTGAAGTCATAGATATTATGGTTAATTTACATATGTGAAGTCATAGATATTATGGTTAATTTGCACGTGGTTCAGGTTTGTTGAAGCAACTGTTAGTCAGATCGGAACATGAAGAAAGTGGAGTTCTGGAAGCAGAGCTCCGTGCTTCGCACCCAGGACCCCAGACCTAGGATCCCCTAAGAGGCAACACCTCCTCCTGGTGGCTCTTGATCGTGTGGCCATGCCACAGGCTGCAGTTTTTTGGGGAGCGCTTCCTGCAAAAGCCAGTTCTCACAATGGAAATGACCGTCACCGTTGTGGTCCTGTCAAAGGCGTCCTATGAACAGAGGGCCTGCTGTGGCTCCTGCTCCCTGCAGCCCTGTGTTGGTGACACAATACCGTCGTCGCTGTTTTGCAGATGAGGATGGAGGCGGAGCCAGCCTAAGCGATCAGGCCAGAGAGCCCAGCCTGGACCTGTGGGCAGAAGTCAGAGTGGCCTGGCCTTAGGGCATGTGCTCTTTCTAATACTCCCGCCTGAGTCTGACGTGACAGAGAGCGGCGTGAGCGTCTGATTTTTAGGGGGGAGATGTAGAACTGAGGCCTGAAGCGAATGTGTTCGTCTGGGAAGCACTGACGTGCAGAATCTCATCAGACCAGGTCAGGCTGTTGGGGACTTGCATGTTCTGAGCACAGATTCTAATTTGGGGACCACGCTCCCCCTGGTGGCGATGTACCTAAACTGCAGAAACCTCTCCACCTTCTTTCCATTTCCCGGGATCCTCTTCCCTGAGTGTGTTTTCTGGCTTCTCTCCGTTTGCCGGTCAGTAAATAGCAGAGTTTCTTCGGCTTCCTGGCCCTCTTAGTCCGCTTCCTCTCGGTGGTGCTAGGGATTCATCTCCTCTTGAGCTTCAGATGCTCTTCAGGGGTTGACAACCCTCAGGTCTGCATCTCCGATGAGAGTGCCTCTCCTGACCCCCAGCCGGGGCACCATAGACGTTTGGACAGTCTGGGGAGAGGGGGTCCTTCCATGCCAGGCCATTCTGATTGCAGGCCATGCCGCTGGCACCCCCTGGTGTTGGGCAGTACCTGCAGCTGTACGCAGCAGCCTTGCCTTTCTCTCTCTCTCTCTCTCTCTCTCTCTCTCTCTCTCTCTCTCTTTCTTTTTCCCTTCCTTCCTTCCTTCCTTCCTTCCTTCCTTCCTTCCTTCCTTCCTTCCTCCCTCCCTTCCTTCCTTCCTTCCTTCCCTTTTCTTCTTTAAAATATTTTATTGATTTCAGGGAGGGAGGGAGGGAGGGAGGGAGGGAGAGAGGGAGGGAGGGAAGGAGGGAGAGAGAGAGAGAGAGAAATCAATGATAAGAGACAATCATTGATCGGCCGCTTCCCACATGCGCCCTACTGGGGATTGAGCCCACAACCCTGACCTGTTCCCTGGACCTTCCTTCCTTCCTTCCTTCCTCCCTCCCTTCCTTCCTTCCTTCCTTCCTTCCTTCCTTCCTTCCTTC